>JAMKCH010087709.1:5457-17209 GCA_023653785.1 Ophioderma brevispina | reverse complement strand
AGAAGCGTATTCGTAAATCAGACCGATCGTCGGGTGCATTACATAGTTACGGATGTTAAACAAAATACGAATTTCAGTTTTCGAGAAAATCGCATTTAAAAAAATCGCTAACTCTAAAAGAGTTGGTAAACATTCCCATTTACGATTCAAACGATCAAATCCGATTTAGAAGCGAAATGAACAATTGGCAATTCATGAATTCTTACTTGATAAAATGGTTGTAATACATTGGAAAAGTTACTCATCTTATCCGTCACACCAACATTTACGCAAATTGGCGATTAGGTTCATGACATAGTGACGGATGTTGAATTTTCCCTATACTAAAGCATTATTCAGCATCCGTTATTATGGAATACAATGGGCGTTTTTTTCGAACATCCGTCAAACCCACTGATCTCTATGCAATGGATTCGAAACCTGGGCTTCGTAATTGAGGCACTGACGGCCATATTGGTCGTCCAAAAAGAGCCCAAGCCGGTCATTGACACAAAATGTGTTCTCATTGAAATGTTGATAAGCGACATAACAGACTACAGAACCAAGCCAATTCAGTGAGTTCATTGTATATATTTGAAGTTGCGCGCGTATAAGATACATGTCTCTAAAACGGGCACCCGGGACACAACTTCTGTTAAACAGGTGTCTCTTCCCAGATAACATGGATATATTGGGCCAATATAGGCCCAATATATACTCAATATCGGACCAGTATTGGCTACAGTTATCGGTCCAATATTATTTGCTCATCGGCCCAAAATTGGACCAATATTGGGCCCGGGCCAATGTTGGCACAGTATTGGACCAATTCTTGGTAACAGATATTGAACCAATATTGGGAATATATCAATATTTTTTATTGGCAAAATAAATATATTTTCAACCTGCTATATTTAAATAAATTATTTAAATAATTTGAGCTAGTCAAATAGTTTTATTGCAACTGGTATTATATAGTATAATATTTTTGAAATATTGTGTTCTGATCAAAACAATCGTCCTTGAGAGATTTTAGCGTATTTCTGTATGTTTTTATTGTTTTCCCACCCTGCTATTTTTTAGGCAAACAATTAGCCTTAAGCCAATATTGGGCCAACGTTATCCCAATAATTGGCTCTATATTGGCTCTATATGATGCGCCAATATTAGACCATTAAAGGATGCCGATATGAAGCCGATATCACATTGCCAATGGAAAACCAATAGTGGCCCAATATACGTTAGCTACGTGATGCCGATGCCAAGATTACCGATGGGGAACCATTGTTGGGCCAATATATGCGTGCTATCTGGGTTGAATGTTATTGTGTTCGGTATAGCAAGATGTCCGCCGGGTGCTTCGTTCATCTAATATAAAATCACTGCTGTGTAGCATATCCATTGTATAGAGATCAGTGGTCAAACCAACGTGCGTCATCGCGAATCTTCTCAATTTGGTGTATTACATAGTGACGGATGTTGAGTGGACTGCCGAGATTAACCGCTTTGAACTGTAAATATAAGATAAATTTCTAGTAAATAGTAATATTTATAAATCAATTACATTTTTGCTTTTGTCAGTTATAAATTTCAGATGAGAATATTTATTAAATGCAAATATTTAAAAAGCTCTAGTGGGAAATCAAGTATACACTTCTATGACAGAGGGTTCAACATCCGTCACTATGTAATACACCAAAGTCTCAACATGCAACATCCGTCAAAATTGCCAAATTTCTAAATTAAGATTATTAATTACGACACTTGGCATATTTGAAGACTGATATATTTAGTACCATTTCCCTTAATTTCGTGAAAATGATACAAATTCAATATCTGTCAATATATAATGCACCCAACGAAATAGCATAAAACACCTTTAAAAATTTGATTGCGTAACCGAGAAATCGGGGGGAAAAATCAAATTTTGGGTAATATGGAACCCCCTCTCCCTGGGCACTTCAGTGTTGTTAAGTGTATGTAAAACGAACACATATTTATACCTGTAGCATCAAAATGGGAAAGAGTAAAGCTAAAATATATAAAATGAAAAAAAAAAATACAAGGTTTTTAATCATACCAAAATCTAAGGTTCGATGGTATTAATGGTGGTGTCGAGGCTGAGGATCGGATGAGCACTTTTTAAGCAAGAGACATTCATCTATACGTAACCACATTGTTATGGAATGTGCGTGTCCTGCACAGTACTGGTAGATGCCCTTCCATATCTGTTGAAGACTCATCTATATGAATTACCATTAGAATCATTGAGGTGTGTTCTTTTCAAAGTTGAAGACCATCTATCACTCTAAATTCAGACAGGCCTTAATATTTGGAGAATATAAATTGACCTGTCCAGTACGGCATCATGGGCCGACTTGACTGGCTTCTATGACAACAACAACACAAAGAAAACCACACGATCTTTTAGCGATTTGCCGTGGGTGGCCTCATGATCCAGACAAGATCTCTTTAACTTTGAATCATGAATTCACTGTACTTCGTTCACAGAATATTAACATGTAGCCTATATCCCTAAAAACCCTTTACCCTGGAGCTGCATGGAGTTGACTCTCCAACCGTTTTGAAAACAATATTACTGCTTAGTAACATTAGGATTTGTCAGGATTGCGCTGTGTGTGTGAAGCCAATGCCGACATTAGGGATTTTTGTGTCCTCCCGCCATTCGCTTCATAATTGTTTACAGTTGATTTTCTTTTACAGATTAACGGAGGAGAGACTGAGTACACGTTTACTGACATAGATCTTCACGATGGAAGTGTCTACACGATTCATGTGTTGGCTTGTAATAGAGCTCGTCGTTGCACAGAGGCAGTTTCAAATCCATTCAGAGTAAGTTACATAGAAACACCACTAATCTGAACCGACACGCAATTTCAATTATGTTATACAATTATACTGGCAAGAGAAGCGCTGGTTAAAACTATGGTCCCTCGGTGACATTAAGTAGGCCTGCTCTTTGCCTGAATAAAGGCAGTATATATGTTTTATATACTTAATAAATTTCCATAATTTTTGTCGTTCAATACTCAATGCAAGGGCGCTTTTAGACAACAGCGAGGTTCAGAATCTCAAGTACTATTTGCGTCCGTAAATAGTACATAATCGTTGCGTTACGCGCAGGCGCAATATCAAAAGCCAGGATTGGATGTACTATTTACGGCTTGGAGGTATAATTTACGGACGTAAATAGTACCATGAACACATATTCATCGAAATAGTGAAACTATTTCAAATCACATGAGAGACATATAACCAATTTTTAACAAGCTCAAATTTATTAATGGGGTATAAAATAATTTATAACACTAAAGCTAATATAGCTCAAGTTTTCGCTTTTGCTCACTTGTCAACAAGTTTTCGTTGGTTAAGATTTGCCCTTTGTGTTGCCCCACTGAGCAATATCGTTGTGTTAAGTTCATCTTATATTGTGGGGCTTATGCAAGATTCACGCTGATGTATGTATTCAAGAAAGTAAAAATTGATTAATTCAGCACTTTTTGTGCAGAACTTTGAACATAATGAAGGACTACTTTATTTTTTTCACGTTATCAATATCGAAAATCAACCGTGATCTACCAAATATCTCGTTTAATTGTTCCAGGTGGATTCTAGTCCTCCGACAATCGGAACATTTGCAATTAACACAGCACACGCTTCGAATCTACAGCGTCATCTAACAGGGTGGATGTCATGGCATGATGATGCGGACGGAGATTTTATCAAGCTGGCCTGGCTTGGATTCACCGATTGTCATTCATTCATAAGTCATTATTATGTCACCGTAGGCAGTGAATACGCCACGTCTGACCTTATAACGGTAACTAAGTAAAATGGTTTCATTAAAGGACGACGTTCTAACCTTATAACCGTAACTAAGTAAAATGGTTTCATTAAAGGGCGACGTTCTAACCTTATAAGGGTAACTAAGTAAAATGGTTTCATTAAAGGACGACGTTCTAACTCATAACGATATCTGAGTAAAATGGTTTAATTTAATGGACGACGTTCTAACCTTATAACGGTAACTAAGTAAAAGGTTTCATTTATTGGACGACGTTGCCTAATACCTTCGCGGAGCTATAGGTGCCTTACGTTTTCGGTAGGTTAGCACATTCGAAGTATGTACTCGTTCTTACAAACAGCCTATATCAAACACTGAGTTTTTCTATGTTATTGATATCCCATTTTAAAATTGTCCACAACCTAATAACAAGTCCCAGCATGAACAGGTATAGATTTAAATAGAAATTATAGGTTTTATTTCGTATAGGCGTGATTGATATTTTTTTCACTGGTGAGTTATAATAATAGTAAAAGTCTATATAGCGCTTTTGGCCTAAAATCGCTGTTGCATTGTTACTTTCCTCTCAAGAAATCGTTGCGATTTTTTCGCTTCATCTAGGTGGCAGCGAGCAAAGCGCATATCCCTATCAGCAGTTGCACTGAAATATCCCCTCTAGCAGTTCTCCTGATTTCGCTTGGGTAGATGAGGCAATTCAAATTATCTTAATTAACGCTTATGAAGCAAAAATCAGGTTTTGATTATTATATCGAACTGATAACTCGGCTTAACTGTGTAAACCCCACAGAAATGGGGTAAAAATGGAAAGAAGCATTGAAAGTATATCTTTTTTTTAACTAAATCCCTTCACTTTTTTCAGCTTGGAAAGTAGATTATGCATATTATGAAAACATCAACTGCAACTTCATCACATTTCATCAAACGAGGCAGGGTCAATTTTTGGTTTCTTCTGTTATATTAACCTCCATTTTGTGATTTGTGACATCGAGACAGCCTTCCAGAAGAAGCAGAAGTTTGGAGCAGTCTTCATAGACCTAACTGCTGCGTACGATACAGTCTGGCATCGAGGTCTCTACCTCAAGCTACTCAAAATCTTCCCTGATGTCAAGCTTGTCAAGTTCATTATGCTGCTCATCCAATACAGATCTTTCGTCCTGGAGACATCAAATGGGCAACGCAGTAGAAAGCGCAAACCTCGGAATGGTGTCCCACAAGGTTCTGTCCAGGCACCCAGTCTCTTCAACATCTACGTCTCAGATATGCCAAAGGGAGATTGTTCGCAGTACTCCTACACAGACGACACTGCACTTGGAATAGCTGCTGATTCCTTGAGTCCTTAGAAACAGTGTTGCAGAAAGACCTAATCACTGTAAGCCAATTCTTCCACCGATGGCACTTGAAACTCAGCAAACCCAAGACCGTCAGCTCTGTTTTCAACCTTGCAAATCGATGCGCAAAATGAGAACTAAACATCACTCTAGATGGAGAAAAACTGTCACATGACCCAACACCAAAGTACCTTGGCGTCACAATGGACCGCAGCCTTACCTTCAACCAACACACCAAGGCAGTCGCTGCCAAGACGCAGTCTCGGGTCAACCTCCTCAGAAGGCTCGCAGGAACTGGATGGGGTGCATCTTTTGAATCGGAATCACTTTACTACCCAATCCATGACACTGCAGTCACAGTATCCCTATCGATCATCCTGGATCAATGACAGATGGTATGAGCAATGTTCATCCTCTACTTTGAACCTAAAGCAGTTTGTGGACAGCCCATTGATAGGAAAGCATGGGTCAACCTCAACAGACTCAGAACTGGCGTTGGTCGCACAAAGAACTTCCTTCATAAGATCGGAGTAGAACTTTCACCAAACTGCGTTTGTGGAGAGCTACAAACCATTAGCCACATCATAGATGACTGTGAGGTCTACAAGTCCCCAAGAGGAATCCCAGGCCTGATCAACCTGGATGATGAAACTATCAGCTGGCTAAAGACGGATCTTCCAATGTGATTTTGGACTTGCACGAACGAACGAACGATGTGATTCAAAATATTACTTTATTTTTCTAGTTTACTTGAAAAAGATTTCTCACGGGAAAAGTACTTTGTGTATTAGTGAAGAGAAAAAAATGAATCCCCCTAGTGCTATATTGAGATCATGCAGGGATATACTATATAGAGTTTGTGCAAGAAGTGAACGGAATTAAAAAAATGCTAAATTTAGAAAATAAGTTGTTTATGCTTTGAGATTAAAACAGATTGCAGAAATAGGTAGTTTCCCATGATGTCATTAATGCAAGATAATGCAATGAAGACGATGTAATTTATGTGAAATCCAATTCAACAGTGCAAGGTTATGTTTATGCATGACGATCCTGTAATGATGTTAGAGATATAGGGGAATCTAGCTGTAAGATGATAATAGTTATCACTGAAGAGACTCTTTGCCTGTAGCAAGTAGCTAGAAGTTCTAGCTAGCTGCAATAATGGTAGATCTGTGTAGTACATAGTGCCAGGATATATTATATTTTGGATACGACTGGAGCGTGAAAGCTGGACTGCTGTCATCTTTGAGGCAAAATTAGTTCCAGTTTTGTAATCAAAACGGATTTCTGTTTGTGGTCCTAAAGGTGGACATTAGCGACGCCGACCTTTGGTGGTAACCTTTGGATTATACTGTTGCAAAATATTAGTGTCGTCGAAGGACAACCCCGTTGTCTTGAACTGCTGAGCAAAATTATCTTCAGGACTGAGAAGATTCCTATTACTTATACCGTGCAATTTATATTTTTGCATACTGTCATTTTGGAGTCTTCACTATGAGGATATATCATCGTTGAACTGCAACCCATCGCTGTATTATAGACATTGTCGTCACATCTGAAAGGACTTTCATGTAAGACATTAAATTTGTAACATTGAGTGTATCATTATTGAATTGTAATTGTGTTTTGGACATACCAAATTCCTGTACCAATCTGATTAAAATCATTAAAACAGTGTTATAATATAAAATTCAGATCACTCGTGCGCAATGCGCGTTTGTTTGTGTTTAAAGGGTATTTCTGACTCATGACGTCGCAACACTTCATGCACAATAGATACAAATAATAATAATGTTTTTATATAGCGCTTTCTCACTGTAAACAATTTCCAAGCGCTGTTGCCTATTATCATTACGCCGACATTAGGGAATCGTCACAATCATTTCGCTCCATTTAGGTGGCTTTCAGCCAAGTGCACATCCCTATTAGCACTTAGATTGTAATATCACCCATATTGAGATTAAGTATCTTGCCCAGGGACACAAACACGTTGGCCACGGCGGGGCTCAAACTCACGCTCTAATGATCACGAGTCCTGCCTTTTTCCACTAAACCACACGCTGTATTTGTTTATCTGTCTTGATCGACGTAGACCTTCAGTCGATGTAGAAATTCAGTAATCCACTTGTTTTACCTTTTGAATATGCAAAGGCAAAATTGGGCTTCAAATCACATTTGGCGTTAATGCCTATAGCTACAGACCGACAGATCAGGAATTTGAAACAAAAATTACAAACAAATAATCTTATTCCATTTTAATTGTTTCCTTCCTTTAGGCCGGACCTATCTCAATCAATCACACTTCAAATGGTAATGATTCTAATACTGGTGAAGGACCCATTCAAACAACCACCATTGCTATTGAGGGAGAGATAACAGATCACCAAACTATATACGTAGCTTTATGGGCCGTCAACGGGGTAAGTGTTAACATAAAGAACAGTCTTTATAACACTCACTGGCTAATATTAAAACGAGGTTAAAATACAAGAAGAAATATGAGGCAAATTTTCAACAAAATATCATTTGCTCTCAAATGACAGTTGAGGACCTTGGAAGAATACAACCCCAATTATCCTAAAACATAGAAACCTTAATAAGAGGCTAAAGACATCCACTAATGTTTAGCCTAGTTTGTGGATTTGGCGTAACCTAATCTACAAATGTGTATATTGCATGAATATCACAGAGACTCATATTCATTAATATTAAAGCCAAGAAGGACCCAGACCAGTCAAACAGGGTGTGCTTTCTTGTGTTTAACGCCCTGATCCACGTCCGGGATCCCCGTTCCGAATAAAGTACTCCGGAGAGGTTTATATAAAATAATGTTGTTTACCCATGGGGAGGGGGGCTGATTTTTGCTTACTCAGATGCCAGTTACGTGTCGAGAATTGAGGTTAACTTTTTTCCATTGCCTCAATTGCTACTGATAAAGAAAATCTAATGCCATAATACAATTCGTAAGATTTAATCCGTCTTTCACTCCCGTTAGTCCCCAAGGAGGGGTCCATCCCCCCAAGAAAACCACTTTCCCGAGGGACTTTTTGCACGAAATTTATACCACAAGTGAAGGGTCATAAGACAACCCCAAATCAGCAATAAAAATGAAATTTGTTATTTTGGATGCAAATTAGGGGCAAACATTGTTTTCAAAACACGCGAAAATACACACGTCAACGTAAACGCATTTATAGCTACTATAGACGCCCTTAGTTTTGAAAACGTGGAACGTAAACTTTTAAAGTATGACGTCATTCTGATGAAATTTCTGTGCGACCTTTATGACGTTTCACAGAAGTTTCGTCAGAATGACGTCATACGTGAAAAGTTTGCGTTCCACGTTTTCAAAACTAAGGGTGTCTATTAACTCTCAAAACATTATGACTAATCGTATTTGCTCAATGGTATTTAATGTAGCAGGCGAGTTGAATGTTACTGACTTTTGAGCGCCCATGTTTTGGATAGGAATGACCGCAAAAGCCTTTTTCACCCTGTGTAAACATGAAAACCCGATGGGTTGAATCTATTATAGTAATCCAGTCTATTAGTGCAAGAAATTGAAACAAAAAATGGTTTGACCTCAAAAATTACAACATAAAGAATGTTGGTGTTGTTATACTTAGAAATGATAAGAGAATAACATAGTATCAAAAGTCTAGAAGTATAAGGAGCGGGGAATATGCATTCGCTGGCGAAATGGTTTGTACAGGAACTTACAGAGGGGAGATATAAAATAGGTATGATTGTACTGAAATCTATACCAACATTTTGGCCATATCCTAATGATTAAAATATTTAGTTTGCCCTATAGTTTACTAGTTATAGAGCAATAAAAGTTCAAGGTCATCCTAGGGTAACCTTTTTAAAAGAATACTCCGATTCTTTTCAAAATTGTCCCAAAATCTCCATATAGTCCCAAAGGACCAGAAAAATATAATACTCATTTCACCATTTAGTCACGTAATTAGAAATGTAACAATAGTCTACGTATCGTATGGGGTCAATAACCCTAACCCAGACGTCGGTTCCTCTCCCGGGAGGAACTGAAGGAGTGAGGAAAGAGGGGAACAAGAAAAGTCACTAATTCGGGTGGGATTCGAACCCAGGGCCCTTTGGGCCCCATCCCCATGACCCGGGATAGCACGCTACGGCGGTGTCGATGGCCCGGCCAGCGATTTCGTGCCCACGTTAGTCTTGCTTTGATGACGTCATCGCTACTTTCTGGACTTTTTCTCAATTAACACAGTGAGTTTTGGTGAGATTTAGTTGTGCTAGGGTTAGTACTTAAAATCTAATGTACATACTAATATATCAAGTGCAACAAATATGCATTTTCTGTTAATATAGAAACCAGGCTCGTAAAATCGGAGCACCCTGAAAGAATTACCCCAGGATGACCTCGAATCATTATGAGCCTATTATCATGAAACCAATGACCGTAGATATGGCAAACTATATTTTTTGATCCTTATGACCAGATGAATAAGCATATTCTAAACAAAAAGCAAAATTTATTTTCCGACTAAATCCCAGTGGGGAATTTCCGGTTCCAAAGAAAGAAAAACAAATACCCTATAACCGGTGAGACAATGGGCATTATGTCAAAACTTCGCTATACAGAATTGTAATAAGTAGATTTGTCTCTAGCTATTTCTGTACCGAGCCATATCGTAGTAGGTTTATACGGAACGGCCAGGTTTTCTATCTATTCGTCTTAGTACAATATCTTCGCAGTTAGGACATCTTTTCATGGGGTCGGGTTGACGCATCGTCCAGCCAACAATATGCCGTTTTTAAAACGTTTTGAAAACGTAACACTTACGTTGTCTGGACGTTTTCATAATACGTTTTCAAAATGTAATTTTGTGGAGGTTATTTGACGTTTTAAAAACGTAATTCGAAAAAGCCTTTAAAACGTTTTTAAAAAAAAGTTTTAAGAGCGTAAAAGATGTATTTAAACCTTTTCCAATAGAGTTGTAAACGTGTAGAAAACCTACGGCACGTAAAATGAACTAATGGACGTTTTATGGACGTCTACGTACTGGAAAATGTGCTCAAAATATAAAGATGGTTTAAAAACGTTTCTAAAACGTGAGGAGAACGTCTAAAACTTTTTGATTGTCTAATTGAATGTTAATAATGAAAAAAGAAAAAAAAAACAGAATATAGGAGCTGTATATTGTAAGGATATGTTACATAATGTTTACACAAGTTCATTTAACAGACACAAATTACCTCACTTACCTTCATTGGGGATTTCACCTGGTTCTGGATGTGGAAGTCCAAATAACTTAACCCACTATAACAGCTGGACGACTGACAGTTTGAAGGTTAATTGTATTTATATAGGCTGGACGTGTAGCAGAAGAGCGTTTGTAGATTTTTTTTAAAGTGAGTGACCTTCTAAGTGACCTATATTTCATTACCACTGAAATTTAGAGACCATCTATACTGACAAATTAGATACACGGTGATAAGTAATGCCATGGCGTAAACGAAAACAAAATAGACTCTACTGAAAAGATATAAAAAGTTCCGATTTCTTTCGTCTATATGTTGGTTTTGTGAGTACTTTGCAAACGTTATTAAGACATTTTACTACGTTTTGGTAAAGTAATCTTGATATCTTAACATAATATCCCTAAACCTAGCCCTATACATGGGACGTTTTTAAAACGTTTGTAAAACGTCTCACCAAGAGTGAATCAGGCTAAAAACCAATTTAAAAGATTTGGAAACTGTTTTTTTTTAATTATTATACCACATTTTATAAATTATTAACAAGGTGTTGCATGATTTGAAAATGTTGTGAAATTACATTACAAAAGTTCTAAATAAAGTTTACTGAAGATGTTCCAGCAATATATAAACCAAATGCGTTTTAATTTAGAACATTTTGGAGACATCGTTTTATGCACGTCGCATAGTAAAGTCTTAATGGCACCAAAGAAAGGGGGAGATACATTTCAAAAATGTGTTTTAGGAACGTTGTAAAATAACGTAAACAATATGCTTGTTTACTTTACAACGCCCCCAAAACGTTCTCCGAATGCCTTTAAAACATACCAAAGCTGATCTAACTTAGTAACGTTACACCTTTTACTGTTATAATGAAATCGTATGCAACATATATTTTCACATCACCAATATCTTGAAAATATACTAAAAACATTCTGTAAACGTATTTAAACGTAGCCAAAGCTTTTTAAAAAAGGTATTTTCAGGTCTTATAAGACGAAGTCGTGATAAACGAAACTATAACCTCGCCAAAACGTTTTAAAAGCACATTTACTGGGTTTTATAGACTGATAGACGAAGATGTAATAGATGAATTCAGAACCTTGCAAATATGTTTCAAAACGTTTTAAAAGGTCTTATATGACGAAGAGGAACTTAGAAGCATTTTACAAGATTTTATAAGACGAAGACGTATTAGACGCACACATAATCTACACAAAAGGTTTTAAAGGCGTATTTACCAGGTCTTATAGACTGATAGACGAAGATGTATTTTACAAGGTCTTATTAGACGAAGACAAATTGAGCCAATGCAGAACCTAGACAAAACCTTTATAAAACGTATTTACCAGGTCTTATAGACGAAGATGTACACGAC
>JAMKCH010087708.1:0-11473 GCA_023653785.1 Ophioderma brevispina | reverse complement strand
CATATTTAGAGAGAGTAATGTCCAAGGTATATATTAAATCTAATAATGGCAAACTACATGTAAAGAACTTTAATGTACATGCATTAAGATCATGACCCTCCAAAAGTGGGGGATACCACCTTAAGTGTGAGATGACAGAAGGATCATGAAGAAACTAATAAGTCAGAAGCCTCTGCCTTTCATGTTCATACAGTGGCATAACCAGAGGGGGTGCTGCCCCCGCCCCCCTTGTGGGGAATCTTGCTCCCCCACCCCCTGTGGAATTGGTGATTTTCTGCACACATGCCAATTTACAGTGAAAACAACATAGGCCTAAGCTACCTCCAAAAACATATGCCCCTCCCCCTCCCCCCCCCAACAAAATTGGTCCTTCATTGCACACAACCCTACTTTCTAATTTCTCTCTTCAGACATTCTAATTATCTCTGTCAGAGCTCAGTAACCCTGCATTCAAATGTCAGACCACAGTCAATTTGATGATTGAGTGTCTGCCAGGTAAAAAGTGAATTTCCCATTACAAATCCAAAAGCCCATGCACATTCATAATTATGATCATGATTCATGTCACACACAATGACATAACCATTATATTTATGAAGGCTGCACTTTCCTATATGATAAATTATTAGGACTATAGGTTTGTGTGCTATGGAACATAGACAATATTATTAATAGTATTACTAACTGTCTGCTAAGGGTACTTAGTGAAATGAGGTTGGGATTACGTTTCAATTAGTGCTGCAATTTCAGTCCTCTGGTTCGAATTCAGTATTCAATGCCATAATGGCACTGAATTTTTGACCCAATATACAAAATTTCTACAAGACTTAATAAGCAAATGCTTCTCAGATCTGACCATTTGGCTAGAAACCTCTTTTGAAATTAACACCACAGTTATGGTCCAAATTTTCTTGAAACATTGGTATAGATTCAATTCAACTTGCAAATTCATGGAGGCATGTCCCTATACAAACCAAATCTGATAACTCCCAGGGCCTATCCAATGCAATAAAACACACCGATTACTCATCTTCTTTGAGGACTTGGTTGCAAAAAAAGGGATATTTTACAATACAATAATGTCTGAGTTACTATATAAAGTTAAGCTTTGGATCTCAACACCAAAAATATACCTGGAATTTCAGTTCATCCTTGATGTAAGACATCATGAAATTAGCCTAGCATGAAATCTTCTATAAGAGGATCAAAGGATTACAAGGATTGTACAGCTTTATTCCGTAAAAGAGTCTTTACTCTAGTCTAACTCATGAATATCTTACACCAAGGACACACCGGAATTTCAGTTGTATGTTCTACAACCTTTATCGGCAGGGTGATCCGGATCAGGGATGACGACCTTCTTGACCATGATGTCACAACTGGAAACTTTGACTCTTGGCAGTTTGTAGTGCCCCCGTCCTTATTGAGGGATGGTTGGTAGGCAGTGGCGTACCGACCGGGGGGGGGGGGAAGTTGCCCCCTCTGGCTCGAAAAAGCGGGATGATATGGCCCAAAATACGCATTCTCATCCCTCTTTTTTGGGAAATTTCGATCAATTTCAGCCTAAATTTGGGCAAAATTAATGTAAATTGGACGATTTCCGCGCGCTACGCGCGTATTTTGTCAAGTTCACCGAGACAACTTGAGAATTTTGCCCCCTCTGGCGGGACGACTTGGAAATTTTGCCCCCTGTGGATCGACTGCCTCGGTACGCCACTGTTGGTAGGTCCTGATGGATTCCTTAATTCCGCTATTATATTGTCTGGAGTCTATGATCCGGTTCCGATGTCATTGGTGAAGAAGGTCACCATCGCTAAACTGGATCACTATTGCTGATGAAGATTGTAGTACACACAACTGAAAATACGATGTACAATACTTTTGGAGTTGAGATCCAAAAAATTTACCTTTATAATAAGTTATCACCATCACAGATGAACTTTCATGCTAAAATATCCAAGTTTACTTACACATATCCCAAACGATCAGCAAAGTGCTGTGCAATTATACCAGCTAATATTGCTACAATGGAATTGCCAAGAACTGCATTGGAGAAAACATTACTCAACAGCTCCTTATCAAACCCCCTCTGTGGATGAAAGAAAATACATTAACTAAGCATTAAAAAGTTTGTTTGACGTAACCCAACTGACCCTAGAAAAATACACATACACCAAAATGCACCTGTTTGGAATTGTCTTTAAAGGCTGATTCAGAGATTTTTGAAATAAAATTATTGTGTATTTATTGAAAATAGTCAACAAGAACTAAAGAGAGTCACCTAAAATGCACAATTCCAAAGTTTGATATAAAATTAGATCGATTAAGCCCAAATTAATTGGTCGAGCTATGAGTTGCAAAAATATTGGACGAGACACAGTCAAGCCCAATATTTTAAAACTCATAGCGAGATCAATTAATATTGGGCGTAAATCATCCGATTTTATCATTATGTTTTGGATCCGATATTTTCACACACTTGGACTCCTCAAAACATGATAATGAGATGTATCGGATTTTTCATTTCCATGCAGTAAACATTTACGTGTAGTATACAGTGCCATAGGATACTGTATATAACCAAATTTCCAGATCCGAAAATTTATAATAAAGTTGCAATTTTCTATATGAAGGACTTAGATTTGAGCTTAGATATTTTACAGTGTTTAGTATATGGACAAGCATTACGTTTTTGCAAAAACACAATTTGTTTGAAAATTGAGGGCGTCCTCCTCGGGAAATCTCTGTGTCAGCCTTTAAGTATGTTGATCCACTATTTCTACAACTGATAAATTCATAATGCTAGATAAGGCATAAAAAAAAATATGTTTGGCGTAACAGAGAAAAAATATCAGGGTCGGTCAGATTTTTTTAGATCTTCTCAATGTTTTACTCTAAAATGAATACAAGATGCTACTATTTAAATTTTTTTCAATGACATAGCAAAGATCTTTTATTTTACTTGTTGTAGTTGCTTTGTTGTCTTGTTTTGTTATTTTTTCGTCTTTTTGTTGGGAAAAATAAATTTTGGATGAAAATAATGGGTCGGTCGGCAGGATATTTTTTTTTATTTTCTGCTAATTGCATAAAAACTTTTAAGTCGGCAGGTTTTTTACGGTCGGTCGGGTTACGCCAAACAATTTTTTTTATGCCTAAGTTAAAGTTACTACTTGAGGTTCATTCCTATCTTTTCTCACCATGCTGTCTCCTACTAAGACATTTGCAAATGAGCTTGCAAGCTTTCCTATGCAACTAAAAATGCAAAATTTGTTCCTGACCCATTGAAAAACTTTGAATTATGCACATAAAATGTATACGTCACCCCCAGGAGGACACTATGAGTTCTTCAGCTTTACTTCCATGGATACCCCTATTGAATGCTAAATTTATGTGTCAGTAAAATCTTTTTATATAGAACAGATTTAATCCACATGTGTGATGTGATCAAGTTATATGAGAAATTTGTTGCAAATATTGATTTTCAGATAATGCCAATTTTAAAGGTGCAACAAGAGATTTCACATATCGGGCAACACATATTTGTATGGGGATTCATATCTTTGAATACTGATGTTTTCTAATTTTTCAGTTGGAAAAAATAACTTACAAGAATTATATAGACATATCCTTCACTCTTACTGTGTCTGCAAATTTCAAATATTTTTGACTCTTTCGTTGAATCACTGAGAGTGTCTTTAAGGCAACGCACAACGGTTCAGACGATATTAAAATCTCAACTTTTCTTTAAGAAGTAGAGGGATGGAAGTTGTGGATCACAAGATGCTCCTTTAAAATGTATTAAAGGTCCATGGCCCGATCGCTAATAGCCTCGTCCCCAGAAGCCCCAGATTTTACCGGAAGTGGCCAACATTTTGGTATCAAAAAAAGCTACTATTTTTCTCATTTGCCCTGTGAAATCTTAGGGCCAAAGGATGTTTGGTTTGGAAATTATGAGCGAAAATGTGACCCATTTTGGTCGACCAATATTAATCTTACACAGTACTCTATGGGGCTTACAAAATCATGTTTTTAGCTCTCACACCAAAACGGATTGAAATATCGGCGCGAAACTTTACAGATGGGGTTTGGGTGAAGGCCAATCTATCAAGATGAAAACTTCATATCCTTAAATCGGGTCATCCCCCTTTAAATCTGGTTAATCCCTTACCTTATACAGAGTCTGCTATGGACTAATATTCAACATATGAATGACTGTCATCAAAGTCCATTCAAATTGAATGGTTAATGATGTGATTTGTTTTGTTTTCTTTTGAGTTGTTGTGTTTGTTTTTTTTTTTTTTTTTTTTTTTTTTTTTTTTTTTTTTTACAAGCTTTCCAACACAAAAATATACTAAAATTTTGGTGGACCTTTAACCTCTAAATTATGGAAATAAATAGTTGCTGCATTTACCATTCATAAAATTGAAGTTTAATATTTTCTAGTGGGCGATGCATGTCCCTTTTTTCTCTTTTGCCCATAATCCCAGTTTCTGTTCAGGTGCAGTTGCCATGCTATAGAGCCAGTGCAAATATTTTTATCTCAAATTTATTCAAATAATTCAAGAATATTTTTGCGGGTTGCATATAAGCCCAGCAATGCAAATTGTTCTTGGAGAAGTGAAAATATTGTATTTTACACAAATCAGATAATTTGAAATATGCAAATACAATGCTTATTCAGTGATTATACAAATTAGTTACTTTACATGCAAACTTAAAAAAAACACATACAACCATGTGTTTGATGAGGATCAGTCATTTGAGGGAAAAATTTTCAGAGGCTGACAAGTTTTCTACTGAAAATGGAGTACTTCATAATTTTTTTTGGAGATGGAACTTTAGGGTTCAGTAAATACCACTAGCAGTTACAATTTATTGCCACAAGTGATGCATTTCAATTGTGACGCTTTATTCTAAATAAAGAGCACTTCAGAGTCATGGAATTGAATTTGATAGCAAAACTAACAAAACAGTGCTAACAAACACTACAAATAAATGACCCAATTGTCTCGCACCTATTGTAATGATTATGGCTGTGAGCTTTGAGCTGCCAAACCACAAAAAAGGCAACTGACATTTATCAATATATTTTGCATAATTTGTGCAGTATTGTATATATTTGGGTACACACCATATACATGTGTAGTGGGATAATTTTTTATAATATTTTTAGTACCGGGTAGCTTTAAAGGTGCTTAATCCATTTTGTGTCTATCATGTTCTCTACTTGATGAGGGTCTGGCACTTGCATACACTTACCACCAAAGTATAGTGGGAAACAACTAAACGGTTTGATGCTAGAAGCAATAGTGCATTTGCAATCCTCCATTCACTACTGTGCTAATATTGATGGTTAACCATATCAAAATGGCATTTTTTGTCTCTATCTTAAGAAACAAATTGATTTGAAGGCTGAAATTTCAGGATTGCCTTCCATCTGCATGGTAAGTAGGGGTCCCAAAGATGATCAGAACAAGCACTTTTAAACTGTGAACCAGTTTTGAATGGGATTTTGTGACTGAGAATGATTAATTCATGAAAATTCAATTTTTTCCACCTCATCAACTCAGTTTGTTTTTAATTTAATTAACCATGTTTGTGTATTAGAGCTAACTGTAAAAGGGGGGCATTTTTACACTACATTCATTTTTATGCTTTTTGTGCAGCAAGATGTTAGCAAGATTTAACCCCCTGAAGTCTATACCACCTTTCTTACAATATCACTGATTGGATCATTTTGTGAAATAACATGGTATAACCTCTGAGCAACCAATCAAAATAGACATACTGTATATCTGTACAAACATTTAAGTTTTTCTTACAATGTCTCTGATTGGCTGAATTATTATAATACATTGTATAACCCAGTGTACAACCAATAAAATAATCTGATAGTCCTCATGAGATTAAAAACACACAATGAAAATATTTAGTGTTGAAGCCGAAGAGAAAATAATTTTGCAGTTATTAAAATAAGCTTAAGAAGCTTATGTCAGCCAAGAGTGAAAAATTACATGCGCAATAATAGCCACTTATGCATTAACTAGCCATAACGCTCCAACCAAACTATATGAAATCATTAATCTGCAAGTTAATTACTTACGCTATTATGCTCATAAACCAGCCAGGATTCAAAGGCACTGTATAAAATAGACGTAGCCGTTCCACCTAGCAACCTGCCTAGCATCAAAATCCAGTAATTATTAAAATGTTTGGTGAGACACGACAAACCATACAGTAATCCGTATAAGAGGCAATTGGTTTTGCGACCACTGCAAATAGAATGAACAAAAACAAATACATGTAAGAAAAATTGAATATACAAACCGAATATACAATGTACCACACACATTAATCATAATCCTAATCCTAAAATTACATAATCCTAATCCTAAAATTAATCTTTTTAACTCTTAGCATCAGTAAGTCTAAAGCACTTTTTGTACAAAAATTCAAGACTCAAAGTTTAATTTCAACATCACCATTTGATTATTTTAATGCACTTATGTGCTGCAATTAAAGGTGCAACGAGAGATTTCACGTATCAGGTGCCCCTAAAAAAATCGAAAGTACTGATTTTTGCCCTGATGTAAAGCATTCCAACAAAATTATCCCCATCTGAAAGGATTAAGCTGGGAAATGTTTCTTTGGTACAAAAATTATTAAATTTCTAATTTCGTATAGGAGCAAATACAAAATTCAGCCTATGTTTAATATTGAAATATAAGCAAATCAAAATTACCTTTTTCTCTCTTAAGACATTTCTGTAGCCAAATACAAGGTAAGAAATCTATTGAGTGTCTAATCTACATGAAATTGCTTTTATGACACAATATTAGGGTGCCTCAAAATCCTTTGTTGCACCTTTAAACAGCTGGTCTGCTTCAAATGACTATCCAATCATTGATCTGTAATGGGGTAATTAATTATTGACAATTTATGTCTGGCATGTGTTATTGTGTTGTATAATATGCTGAATTGCTGATTAGTTCCAGCATGCCAAAATTTTCCAAATTCTAAGCTGACTGACAACAAATTTTACAATAAATCATTTGGCACAAGAAAGGGGGTTTTAGTAGGGCACAAAAATAAGAGGGGTGCTAAGGTGACGAAAAAAGAAAACCCTGTTTTACGGGCGAGCGGACCTTTCGAGTAGGGTCGGTCTGGCGATTTTTTTCTTTTTTTAATTTTTTTTCTTTTCTGGAGCTCAAAATTGGCCTAAAATAGCCCCAAAATCTAAAAAATCAAGAGAAAAAATGAAGAATTTTTACAAACAAATATTCTAAAAGAAAAGGGCCAAAATTTATAAATTTGGGCTAAAAACAGGCTGATTTTACACAATTTTTGGAAAAACTAAAAAAAAAGAAAATCTGCAAAACTGAAAAATCGGGGTCGGTCGGGCCCGTAAAACAGGGTTTTTTATTTTCGTCGCCTAACCACCCCTCCCTTTGGTAGACGAGGGTTTAACAGCTGGTCTGCTTTAAAGAGACACAAGGACATTTCCAGACAGAAGCAGACCCATTTTTTTTCGAAACCCATTTTTTTGCATATTTGGAATGCTTACCAATGTATTAGATCACACCTGAAGTGAATAAGCTGCATACATCATCATAATGCAGTAAGACCATTAAGATGATGATTTTGTATTTTCAGAAAGAAAAAGCGTGTTTCTCTTTGAGGGCCTGCTACTGGTATCCTGGTAACCAGTACTACCTGTCCCAGGGCCGAGTTGTCGACGGCTAAACCGTCACCCCATTGGGTTTCTAAGGAAATCTGATGAGGAGGGTAGCTGCAGTGGCTACCCTGGTAGAATGAAAAAGAAGATCTACCTACAAGGGCATCAGCTCTGGAGAGCTAATGGCGTCCAGAGCTAATGGCGGCCATCCAGCATATGCTGTCTTGCATGGTGGGCATGGTTGCCCAAAGGCTGGGCCCACCACCAAAAACTGTGGATTGAAGGGCATCCGGTCTTTTGCTCCAATAAATCCTCACACAGCAGTATTGCTGAGTGTGAGGTGTATCCGGCCACCCCCGTTTAGCGGGAACAAAACCGGATTTAAAACTTTGGTTTAACTAACTAACTTTGAAACCACCAATTGAACGTTCATCATTCTCATATACCATATTTCAAATTTGATTCCATTTGGAAATACACTACAAGGGTACAAAAGTTTATTTTTCCCTTCCTAAAAAATGATAAATGGAAACCCCGAAACTGTAGAAAATTAAGGAGTACAAAATCACATTTTTACTCATAACATCCATCCAAACCAAACATTCTTTAGCCCTAAGATTTCACTGTGTAAAAAAGAAAACTAGTAGCTTTCTTCAGATACCAAAATTTTGATCACTTCCAGTAAAATCTGCGGTTGAGACTATTAGCAATTGGGCCTTGGCCCTTGATTAAAGTGACAGGATGAGATTTTTTGAGGATTTTTTTCTCTCAAACTGCACTGGATTGATTGTAGACCACCTACCTAGAACGTTTTGAAGGTTTATTGGACAAACAAGTACAAAAGAAAACCGCAAACCTTGTTTTGAACTTCCCTGCTATCCTAATCGTCCCCCATAGTAAATCATCATCTTATTACATAACAACGGCGTATTCGGCTTATTCACTTCAGGTGTGATCTAATACATTGGTAAGCATTCAAAATACGCCAAAAAACCAGGGTTAAAAAAATTGAGGGCGCTTCTTTCTGGAAATGTCCTCATGTCTCTTTACGAGAGTACCTATTTCTATATCTTACTATTTATCTGCGAATGATCCCACGACTGTACCAACGATCATACTGGCTCCAAATCCTGCCACAAACAATTGCTCTATTTGTGATTTAGACATGTTGTAACTGTCATATAAGGCATACACATATGGGCCCTGGAGCCAATCGGCAGCTGAAAGGGTGATAAGAATTAGAAATTTAAAGATTAACATTAGTTTCCAACACAACAGTGACAGAATTATAAGGGATCACATATACCATTTCTGCATGCCTACCAGATCGAATGAGTGACCAGATCATGGTCCAATTTTTCAAATGCTGGTTTCTATCATAACTATTATATTAAAGGTGGTTGACCCGATCATGGTCCGATTTTTCAAATGGGTTCTCCCTCATGTGGAAGCATTGACACAAAAAATCTGATCACAAATTTTGAGTTAAATTGGTCCAGCTGTTAGGATAGTAGAAGCACAAACCAAATTGGCCCGTAGGATAGTGTGTGTAAGCTAGCATGGTCGACCACATTTGGGGACGTTTTTGTTCATAAACATCATGGAATACAAGGTTTTTCTGAAAAATCTCAATTTTGATGGGCTGAAGTAGTTGAGCATATGGGGCCCCATATGCTTAACTACTGCTGAAGTGAGGGTTGAGATTGTCGATCTGGACACCCACCTTTGCTTTATCGCATTAACAAGTTTATTTGTCACTGTAATCCAAAGTTGGAGTGAATCTAGGTAGACCTGGATAAAATGGTGGTCTTAAAATATACAAATTAGTGCCAACCACCCACTGCCTGATGATGGGTGGAGCCTGGAGGGCGTCACTGTATGTCCAATGTGTATGTCCCCTTATGACCAAGTGGTGGCGGTCAAGAAATCCCAAATTTAGACGTTATTATTGGTTTAACATGTAAACCCAAAATCTTGACAAAAAATTGTGATTTTTTTATATGTTACAAAGCAACATTTTCTTATTTCAAAACTGTTGGAGCTGAAGAATCAACTCCACTGTCTCCACAGCAGGGCTCGCGATAGCTTGTTTAGCATAGCAGTTTGCTACACATTTTCTGCCATTTGCTATGCAATTTTAAGATTGTGTAGCAATTTTCCCCCATGCGTTTGCACTATCAATATGATCAAAGCAAGAGCTGTTGCAAAAATTGCTACACAATTAAAAATCCTTAGCGCGAGCGCTGCTCCACAGTAAGGAAATATTTATATTTATTTGTGAATAATGGATGAGGACAAGGTCATAAATGGACCATGGTAACACCCATGACTAGCCCATATCAAATCCCCCAAATTGGTTTGTGGTTTACAATTTTTGAGTTGCTATATTGAATGAGACTTGACTGCCGCTTACGACATTATGTTGATACAACAAAACTTTAATAAAGCTAGCCATATGCACTTTTTTTATAGCTTATTGATCCAGACACTGGTGATTATTCACTTCACAAGTTCACAAGCTTGTAATCTTCATTATTAGAATTGAACCAGTTTGTCCTTCACTATTACTTCATGCAATGTCAGAAAATTGAGCATCCCCCAGGGTATTTACTTGGAACTTACCCATGGCAAGGAGGTAGACAGTTAGATAAATCATTTGAAATTTCTTAAAGGCACCATCTTCTGACTTCAAATTAGATGACCTGGTAAAGAAATACAGCAGCAAGCATACGACCACCATCACCCAGAACGAAGGGATGAAAATCGCCATGGTGATGTCTTAGTGAATGTGAAGAATCTTATCCTCTTTTACTAGTCTTTAATTGGTCCATGTGTTCTTGCAGCTGATCATAGGTACCTTGATTTTTATTGATAGAGAATAAAGAAAATTATGTTTAGTGAATTTAAACTTTAGGTGAATTAATACCACAACTCCCTTGTGCTTGGGGTGAAGGTGTCCTCTGAGTTGCAAACACACACACACACACACAACTAAAAAAATACTGCAAGTAAACTTGTATCATCCCCCTGGCAAGATGGCAGTATGAAACATGACCTCAGATGACCTCTGACCTTGGTCCATGACCTTTGACATCATGCACATGATGTCAAGTCTGGTTTCAAATGGACTTCAACTTTTCGAAGGAGACCTGAAAAACGAAAACCTAACCTTGGTTAGAAGAGCTAACCAAACTGGAACACACACACACTGTACACATACGGACATGCACACCCTCACAATATACCCTCTGCTTTTCAAGCCAGGGGGATAAAAAACATATAATACCCAACTGGAATTTCACAGTTTTCGGCTTTCGCACTCACTATATATTCAAAGAATATATATGCTGTGGGCCGCCGCATAAAAAAAAATAACATTTTAGTGACACACACACATTATAAACATACACACACATAAACACACCCCCACATACACACAAAACACACACACACACAAAACGGCAGGGGGAGGGGTTGGACACGATCTGCTCGATTTGGGCATTGGGGATTTCCAAACCGTCATTTAGGGAATTCTTACGTGACCGTATTTTCTACGGCAGCCTCGGTCCCAGTAACATTGCAAAATCAACTTTTAAGCCTTCGTTCAATACATCTTAGTAATATCATGATAATTTAGGAAAAGACTTCAAAATCCGTCAGGGTAAGTGGATTAACCCCGCTGCAAAATAGTGTAATTTCCAATAACGGTCATTTAGATTTAAATATTCGTGACCAGGCCTAGCCTAAAAGTCAAGTCTGTGTGTGACCGTTCGATATGAGTAAGAGCGCCCTCCTACC
>JAMKCH010087707.1:0-10579 GCA_023653785.1 Ophioderma brevispina | reverse complement strand
CCCCCCCCCCCCCCCCCCCAGCAATTAAGTTCCCATGACCATAAAACTGGTCCAAATTCACATTGATTACCAAGACTTTTGCATAAATTTCAGTTCTTTTATGCCACACACACACCTCTACCTAAACCAAAGTGGCAGTTCCCCCTCCCCGGAAAGAGATGTCCAAGACAGAGAGATTTGTGAACAAACACTATTTTCCTTAAATATATGGTTAAAAGAGTAATAAAGTTTAAAAGGCGTAATTTAATCTTGTATGCATACATACATACTAAGTACATTTAGAACACTATCTTAATGTTGCAACCACATATGGTGTATAGTGAATTTATCTTCCTAGAGTCATTATGCAGTAGACACAGTAATAAAACGCTGGCGTTTATTCAAAGGGCTGACATACCCACACGTGCGTATAAAGGCGGTGTGATAATTAATGCACACACAAAACAGCTCTCGCAATGCATTGATGTTATGACTCGAGGAAGATAAATGGACTATATACCTTGTCTTGTCTGAAGTATGAAGCGGTGACGAGCGCATATACCCATTGCCACCTTTCAGTTGCAGTGCACTTGTGCATTGCCTACGCGCACGATGAAAGTCGGTACAATGTATGTACGCTACTTCATACTTCGAGCTGGACAGAGCGTAGAGATAAATTTTGACAATTGTCAGCTCAAACCCTAGGTAGTGCTACAACTGTTTAAATTTGATTAACACTCATTAGTTCAACATGGGCATGTTTACTACTCAAATAGAGATTGCCAGTCAAATTTACACAAAGAGATTTACACAGAGGTTTACACAAGTGGAGATAATTTTGATGGCAACCACAAAATGTTCAACATGCTAACTCTTTGACCGGCCCTATTTGTAGATTTACGCCAAGCCTGGAATGAAATTCTGCATTATAAAAAGACATATTTTTAGTGAGAGCATTTACCATGTCAGTTGAGGGGAGGCTGGGCAAGTTGCCCGTTCTAGTTTGAAAAAGCGGGACGATATGGACCAAAATATGCATTTTCAGCCCTCTTCTGGGGGGGGGGGGCTGGGCAAGTTGCCCCTCTGCCTCAAAAAGGCGGGATGATATGGCCCAAAATACTGCCAAAATATGCATTTTTGCCCCTCTTACAAATTTAAAGCATAGCACATTTTTTGAAGCGTGCCCCCAATTTTTCAAAAATTTTGAGATTTTTACACGGTTGCATTGGTAACTGGCTAGTAAACTATACCTGTGAATGGTTAAGCTCAAAATGTCTATGTGTCGCAAATGAAGGAATTTTGTAATTAGAATAATTAATATCGGAGATCTCTGATAATAATTCAACGGCTACTGGAAACTGCCTACCAATATGAAATTGCCGGGAAATAGCGCCATGTACGTGTCTACGCTCATCCATTAGTTATTTTATTGGTTCAGGCAAGTCAAGTTCTGAGGTCATTTTCTTTGAGGTGGCAATATTTCATCATGGACGGACATAAACTTAGCATTTCCAGCTCTGCCGTTAAGTACAATCTGGGTTCCCAATTCTTATTACAAAATTGCTTATTTTATGATAAATACACATTTTTTAGCAATCTCATTCGAAGTATAGTTTCGTAGACAATTACCAACAGATGCAAAAATATCAAATTTTTAAAATTGGGGCACTCTTCAAAAAATGTGCTTTTATTGATTTAAGCCTAAATTTGGGCAAAATTAAACTGAATTTGCCATTTTTCATGCACTACGCCCACATTTCATCAAGTTCAGACTTAAATGGATCACTGAGACACAAATTTTGCCTTCTCTGGATTGATTGCCTTGGTACACCACTGTTTACACCAAGAGAAGATATCAGTAGCTTCCCACAATGCATTGCTTCCAAAGGAGATTTTTGTACAGGTAGTCATGTGAATCATTAGAGATTAAACATTCTTAAAATGCAAGTTTGTGATCAGTACTGTTAATTCAACCATGTTTCACCTCTAACGATTCACATCAGTACCAGTACAAAATCTCCTGCCATTAGGAGCAATGCATTGTGAGAAGCTACTGCTATCTTCTCTTGTTTGCACCGTGGCTAATGTAAATGAACAATGGCAGTGACAAGTGTGTCAGTATCAGTAACAGAAACCAATCTTTTGTTATGATCTCACTAGAAACATGCTTTGAGTTAATACAGGTCACAAGTTGATACAAAGTCTGAAATGAATAGTGATATTGCTCGCTCTTTATCATACAGCGTGTTTCTATTGGGACGATTTTTCCGGTTTATACCAGAAAAGGGATTAAATTGGCTCAATAGAAACAACCGCCCTACTGCATTTTCTTGCTTATACCGACGAAAGTTTCCACCGGTATTTATCCTTGTTTTGGAAGGATAATGCCGAAGAAATTATCCGGTTAACGCCAATAGAAACACACAGTATTCCGATAGAGTGCACATACCGGTGAAAGACCGGAAATCGATGCCACGTGATCGCAGCAATTAACCCCCGTCCCAGCATGCGTAGCGATGTTGACGTTAGCAACGCATTTTGTCATCGCGCTGATCTGCTTTTCGGGGATACATTTTGGCAAGTTTTTTTTGCACATTTTTACAATGCCTGAAAATGCACCTACCGCTCCGGCATTTGTTTGGACAACAGAGGCTACTATAAAGCTTTAATTTCTGTATGGGGAGAGGGAGATATTCAGCGCACTTTGGATGGCAGTTCGGCAAGGTCACAACCCACAATACAATGCGGTTGACTTGTGCAGATGACCTTTAGCTGGTAAAATCACAGTCTGTGACGGTCAGTCGCATTTTCCGGAAAACGCTGCTCAATAGAAACTTCCCACTATTGGCAATTCTCATTATCAACCGGATAATGGATAAATACCGTCTGTTCAATAGAAACACGCTAATAGAGTGAGTACAAGTGTAATAATATTCTTGTTGGCACAATTACATTATACCCTTTGTGTATAGAGTATAATGTAATTATGCCACCTTGTGTAACTACTGTACTTTCCTGAAATCATTTTAAAATTGGCAAAGAGGAAAAATTTGATTTTGCAAAAATGTACAGGCTGTCCCAAAAAATGTTAACACTCGAGACAAAGGCATTTGGATACCAAGAAAAGTACGCATGGGTCGATGTTTGGTATCTTTTTCAAGCCAATAAAATAATCTTTAATTTGCCATTTATTCCATTCCAATCCGATACTTAGAACAAAAGATATGCTTCATCAATTATGAGAGGACAAAATCAGCTTGGTCCGATTTCTGCCTTTAAGCACTTGAAATGCATGACGCAATGTGAATACACTTGACTTCATAGCACATCTTCTTGCCATGTTAAAAGGAAAACAAACATATCTAGCCATGTTTTTCTATTAAAGAAAGACTTCTAGTTTTCTATCACTGTGTTTTACCAAGCTCTCAACCTTGGATCTGCCACAATGGCTCAGCTAACAAGAGAAATGTTGGCTTGTGTTATTGCCATTCTGTTCTGTTATGGGTCTGTTTGGCCTGCTAGTGTCTTTATTTCCAATTCTGCCTGCTTCATTAGTCCATGTAGGCCTATTACAAGAGGTTTCTTTTTCTTTTTGTTTGTTTACGTGTTTTTGATGTTTATTCTGTCTACAGAATCATAGATTTTCTTGGGAATTCAGCAAGGAAGTGTCTGGTCTGATTGTTTGGTTAATTTGGTTTGGTTTGAGCATTCTGTGTAATTTTGAGCGATTTGATGTCTGCTAATGAAAGTGAACCGACTGATTATTTTTTTGAAAAATACAAAGTATTGCTGATCATAAAGACAATGTTCACACTTTATTGACAATAATGAAGTTCAAAAAGAATTGTCAACATCTTTATTAGTTTCAATAACCAATTAATAACTCAATCAATAACTAAATTTTGAGTATGTTACAAAATCATGTTTCCCGCAATCTTACAAATGTAACCAATGCAAATTGGACCAATCCAAATTTGTACTCTTCTTTTTGACGAAGCATATCTTTTGTTTTACATTATCGCATTGATATGAAATAAACGGCAAATAAAAGCTTATTTATTTGGCTTTAAGAGCATACCAAACAAAGACCCATGCATACTTTAGTTTTGTACAAAATAGCGGTGTCCCGAGTGTTAACATTTTTTTGGGACAGCCTGTATACTTTACAGCATGTCAATATTGGGTGAGGAAGTTTGGCATAGTGCAAAAAAACATCTAATGAATGGACAAGCAAATTGAAGACAGAGGTCTATTTATTATTTTAATTATAGTACATGATACTTTCTCTTACCTGAATTAATGACGTGGTTATCATGGCACCTGAGTTAAGCATAGGATTATGAGGTTTATCTAATGCATGGAAAATAACAGGAATGACAGAGTTAAGATATGTTATCCAGGCTGCAAAAATGCCATTTAAATTAAGCTTGGAATTATGTGCCTGCTTATGAGTTTGATTAAAAAAGAATCAAATGGGTGTTGTGTACTACAATACAATCCATAGGGTTTCACACGACTAAATACTGGTCCCATTTGTTCCTGTACAAAATGAGCGAGATGAAAATGTCATTTTCTCCTCAATGGAACATCTCAGACCTTAAAGATAACATTCTGCTTGAAGATCATCATATCTCCCACCCAATCAATCATGAAATTAGGGTAGTTATCCCCAAAATTTTCAAGCTACTGGACAGTGAAGACTAGCATGCACCGTGGACCCTGGAGGTCAGAGCACTTTTTCAGTCAGGTGTTCCCTGTAAGAATACGGTTAAAAGTGGTTTGTCGGATCAAAATAACATATCAATAACAACCTTTTTTGATATTCCTACAGATTTTATACTTAATATTGATAGCAACCATGATTTGCAACCCAGGTCTCACAATTTCTCTCAACAACAAAAATGCACATAACTATATATGCCATGCCATGAGGTACAGCACACCCTACTGGCTGTAGACTACTTTGTAGTCCAACATTGTTTGTTGAAATATCCTTAGACTATGTCGACAATATTAGAGAAATCTACTTGGTCAATCAATATAAGGACTACAGAGTAGAATAAGCTGGCTCCTGTGTTTAATTGGGAAGGTCAATCAATATAAGGACTACAAAGTAGTCTAAGCTGGCTCCTGTGTTTAAATGGGAATGACCAAATTTCTCCCCAAAACCCCATCTGTAAAGTTTTGCGTCAATATTTCAACCCGTTTTGATGTGAGAGTTACAAATGCGAATTTTCTATTATCCCCATAGAGTACTGTGTAAAATTAATATTGGTCAACCAAAAATGGGGCACATTTTCACTCATAACACCCAAACCAAACATCTTTCAGCCCTAAGATTTCACAGGGTAAATGAGAAAAATAGCTTTCTTCAGACACCAACATTTTGACCACTTCAGTAAAATCTGTGATTCTGGGGACAAGGCTACTAGCGATCAGACTATGGCCCTTTAAATTCAATGAATGCTATTTAGAACAAGGCGGTTCTCGAACCACAAAGGTCCCCCGCCCGTCGCGGTAATAAATGGATCAAAATATAATCTTAAGATCACAGGGAGAATTGTGATGGAAATAAGTGGTTCGCAAACCACTGAGGCTGCTGCCATAGCAGTTGCAATTTGACGGTATCAAATGTTGACTTCATTGACCATACAACTATTTGTAGTTATTTGACCTTGAAATGACCTTCAATATTTTCGGTAATGAATGCTTACTACACCCATCAGTTTTCATGACCATAATACCATGTGTATGGATTTGACCTTGGATGACCCCGCATGACCTTGAAATGACCATCAAAATTTTTGGCACTGAATATTGACCACACCCATCAAGTTTCATCATCCTACCACATACTTAAGGATTTGACCTTGGATGACCCTGCATGACCTTGAAATGACCTTCAAATTTTTTGGCACAGAATGCTGACCGCACCCACTAAGTTTCATCATCCCACCACATACTTAGTGATTTGACCTTGGATGACCCCACATGACCTTGAAATGACCATCAAATTTTTCGCCACTGAATGTTGACCCATAGAGCTAGAATATAAACCAAGAGGGGAATCGCATGTATTGTGAAATAGCCCAAGCCCGTAAACGATTTCTCTCACACAGCGCGCCGTGGCTGTTGCTGCGTAAGTACTCGCGTGTCGTCACTGTTGAGGTGCAAGCACACGCATATAAAAATCTGTGCATCACGCATTATGTTATCAGTGTTGCATTTCCCCAGTGTTCCATTGTCTGATCGGCCGATTT
Source organism: Ophioderma brevispina (assembly GCA_023653785.1). Classification (NCBI taxonomy): domain Eukaryota; kingdom Metazoa; phylum Echinodermata; class Ophiuroidea; order Amphilepidida; family Ophiodermatidae; genus Ophioderma; species Ophioderma brevispina. Next base: position 4,340 of record JAMKCH010087707.1, on the reverse strand, counting down.
TTCTGCAATAATTATGCGAAAACCAATCGATTGAAGAAACCATACCTCTAAAAAGATTCCTGCATCCCTATTGCACAAAAAGTCTCCCGATGACCCCTGTTAATTTTGCTTAGGAAAAGAGATATTTGAGTCTGTGAGATAGCATGTGGCATCAGTTGTTGTTGTTGTTTTCACTCACTAGGTGTGACGAACGTAAAATACTCACGTTTCTCATAAATATGCATGAGGACTTTCCAAATACGAGGATACGTAAATCAAATATGGTGGTGCCCAAAACTATGATAATGAAGTGCTCATTATAATACTTTTGGGCACCTCAATTTTGGTTACGACGTTTCGGGGAAAATATGCGGGTCTCGCTTATATTTTATGTCCATGATGTTGACCACACCCACCAAGTTTCATCATCCTACCACAATTGACAAGGGTTACAGCAATTTAATTCCATTTGACCTTGAATGACCCTGGATGACCTTGAAATGACCTTCAAATTTTTCGGCATTGAATGTTGATCACACCCACCAAGTTTCATCATCCTGCCACAGTTGCCAAAGGTTATAGCAATTTAATCCCATTTTTGACCAAATTTGACCTTTGACCCATGCCACATGCCCCACCTCCGATCTCATCTACCGCCTTCTTGGGCGACATCTATGGTGCGAAGATGGACACCCATACTTGCTTAGATCAAAGCATATCGTGCTTACAAGGCTTATAACAATATAACTATTTTTTACCAAATTTGACCCTATTTTTAACCATATTTGACCTTTCACCTAGGTCACATGACCCACTTTACATCCCAGCCAACGCCTACTTGAGATGCATCTATGTTGCGAAGATGGACACCCACACTTGCTTAGATCCAGAGATATTGCGTGGGACACACAAACGCACACACACACACACACATGGACGCAGGGCATTTCTATAGTCCCCCTTTGCCAACTAAAGTTGGCTGGGGACCAATAAAGGAATGGAACAGGTTACCTGTACTTTTGTGCAGTCCATCGTTCATAAACAAGATTCACAGAGCTTGGACACTGAATAGACTGCAATGAACTCAAGGAATTTCTTCCGATTCCTTTGCTCCGAGTCAATAGTGGAACATGCCCAGTTCAATACAATTTTGAATGTCAACATTACTGGGCTATCTGTGGTGAATGGTCACATATAGGGGACCTTGTATAAGTTACAGGAAGTTGAAAAGGTCATCACATAAATAAGTATTTTAATGGATTTCCTCCAAAGGAAAATGGATTTAGACAACATTAATATGCAAATTGTCAGATTTCTATATGAAAGCTGCTTAGTCAAACCAAAATCTTATGTTTGAGCTAAGTGAACTGGGACGAGGGTAATGCGCTCACTGGTCCCATTCATATTGTGAGCAAATTTATGTAGCTGATATAATAAACAATGTCAGTGGTTGACTGGATATGTCTGGTTTTCCTAAAGGGAGTCTAACTTTATACCCATGTTTAAACCAGGGTTAGTCCTTCATCAAATTACCCTAAATTTGCCCAAAACTGTAAAAAATCACTCACTCTTTTGTATTTGAAATCAATCATTTTTTGCTGAATAATGGCTAACTTTACATTCATACAGCAAATTTGTAACAATTGTTTAAAAGTACTTGGGGGGGTTCAAATCCCCCTCCCCAAAGTCCACAGACCACAAAGGTAGAGAACTTGTCAAATCTTTAGAAAAGCTTTCCCTTCAATGATTGGTCTTGCCCTCACGTAAGCATTACATTTTTTATAATCCCCTTCTCTGAACTCCAATGGTAACCCTAACTCTAAATCTGAACTTTATATACTTTTGAAGCTGCATTAGCAAAATGATGGCACCCCACAAAGGCAAGTGCCATTGTGAGTTTGGTCAAACTGACGCAAGTGCATTTTTGCCAATGCACGAGAAACTAATAATATGCGGATATTAACCTACTTTAAAATGTTATTGTACAGCAAAAATATTTCTATAAAAAATCTGAATATGTCATCGAAATCAAATGCAGTAATGTTTCTAACAAAAAGATGCACATACCCTGCCATAATGAATCAATCCAACGTAGCGTGTAAAAATTCTAAGCATACTCCATACACTCATTAACATATGAACCATGCAATGACAATATCAATGCATGATTTGTGCAATCACATTTCTTTAGTAATATGCTTTATGAATGATTATCAATAGTTGGTGGTCCATGGACCTCCTACCCCACTCCCTTACATATACATTGTCTCGGTTGAAGTATGAAGTGGCGACGTGCGCGTACACCCAGTACTGCCGCCTTTCAGTTGCAGTGCGCTTGTGCTTTACCTACGCACACGCTGAAAGTCGGTTCAATGAATACGCCCGCGTCGCTACTTCATACTTCGAGCTGGACAGAGTATACACTCATGAACCAACACATCCAAGCATACTCACTAAATGGATTGAGGCACAAATCATTAAACGGTCTGCCGCTGGGCTCAAAACCAATGTACTGATGCACGTACTCAGGCCCATGAAGTGTTAGCGCCAGTGTGTACATGGGGGCCTTGGAACTGGACTGAAGACAGAACGGCACGTCGGTGTTACCGATGGAAAAGCGCTGACCATCTACTGTGCATAGAGCCACGCCCCAGTGGTTGGGGTCTTGTCTTGCTAGCTGAGGAATGTATGAAGCCACCTGGATGATAAAGATAGTACGAAATATGATCATTTTTATTGAATTAATTTTCTTAAAGGTGCATTTCGTGATTCCAGCACCTTCTGTTTTATTCATTGTTCACTAGATATCCTTGAGAAAAGCTTATTCACAAAATTCGAGTTGATTGCAAACTTGTGGTTTTGTGTTATGAACAATTGCTTGTAGGCCACTGTGCTGTAATTTCTGTCCATTTATGGACAGAAAATATATAATTGCAAATTTCTTACAGATATGACTGAATTTGCATGTAAGATTAGGTACACATGGATTACTAAGGCATAAAAAAAAAAATTGTTTGTTTGGCGTAACCCGACCGACCCTAAAAAAACCTGCCGACTCAAAAGTTTTTATGCAATTAGCACAAAATAAAAAAAATATTCTGCCGACCGACCCATTATTTTCATCCACAATTTAAAAAAAAAATATTTTTTTTACCAACACAAAGACGAAAAAGTAACAAAACAAGTAAAATAAAGCAACTACAACAAGTAAAATAAAAGATTTTTTGCTATGTCATTGAAAAAAGCTTTAAATACTAGCATCTTGTATTCATTTTGGAGTAAAACATTGAGAAGATCAAAAAAAAAAAATTAAAAAAAAAAAAATCTGACCGACCGACCGACCGACCCTGATATTTTTTCTCCGTTACGCCAAACAAACATATTTTTTTTTATGCCTAAGGCTAACGGTTCAGATGATATAAAAATCTCAACTTTTTAAGGAAAGTCGGTGGATGAGGTTAAGGATCACGAAATGCCCCTTTAAACAACTGTGGGAATTTCTGCAATTTCATTGGTTTCTTACTGGTTTCAATTCGCAATGTTGAAGCCTTCTCGCGGCGGCCCTGTTAAAGTCACATCACCTGTTGTGGCTAACTGATTCAACAACTTAAGTCCAAACATCGTGTTTTAAAACACCACAGTGAACATCTTGAAGACCCACCCTCAATTCTAAGCGGCTGAGCTACTCACAGAGAACTTTCCTTATGGCAAGCACCAAAGTTTGTATCCTGCAGCTGAACGTTGAGGGTCTCACCCATGCTAAGCGTGACATCATCTTACAGCCCTCCAGGGAGAACGGAGTGAATATCATCCTCCTCCAAGAAACTCACTGCGAATCCGAAGAGAAGCTGCAAATCGAAGGTTTTGACCTTATTTGCTTCATTCCGCACAACAAGTATGGGATCGCTTCCTATGTGAAGCAAGGCATACAAGTGAGATCAACCCTGCAATCTTCAATGAATTCGCCGATCCAATGGATAAAATTTGAAGCAATGGGAACCCACTTCACCAACATCTATAAGCCACCACCAGCTGAGGCAGACTTCAACTCCCTTCCAGTAGTTCAGCGGAGCTCCTTCGTCTGCGGAGATTTCAACTGTAGAAATACAGCATGGGGATACTCCAATACTGACAAGAATGGCAAAGCGTCTCTTGAATGGATTGAAGCCCAAGACCTCCAACTGCTGTTTGATAGTAAGGATCCACCTACCTTCTATTCTAGCAGTCATGGGACATGGACCTGTCCCGACCTGTCAACAGTCACCAGCGACATCCGATCCCGCTGCTCCAGAACGGTCCTCCCTAGATTTCCTAGATCAGGTCATTGCCCTATCCTGGTCACCAGTGACATCAAGGTCACG
>JAMKCH010087706.1:48831-67691 GCA_023653785.1 Ophioderma brevispina | reverse complement strand
CTGTTTAACTGGATGGTAGCATTGTTGTCTGCTCTTTGTATAAATTGAACTGTCAAAACATTCGCGGTGATCGATCAACAAGAGCAGATGGTATAATTCAACAGAATCAAGTCAATTCTGTTGTACACAGACTTAAGTGATGTGTTGATTTTGTGTGTATACAAACTATACATGCTCTTATCTGTAAATTGTACATACACACTGCCCTCTGTCAATGAGCAAAAGTACTCCTGCATGATTAATATCTTGGCATAAACTAAATTATGTAACAGTTCATCAAGAATGCATCCGTAAGTCTTCATGTCATTAAAGGGGTTGACCCAATCTAATTATGTGAAGTTTTCATTTTGATTGAATGACCTTGGCCCCAATATCCCTTAATGGTTTATTAGTCTCAGTTTGTAAGCGTATAGAATCTATATTTCTAAAATGCAAGAATTGTCCGTCTGCATGGCTATATGTTTCATTGTGCTTTTTATGTATGTAGCTGATATTTGGCATGTGGGTGGGGAACGACAGTCTGAGGGTTGTTATCAGGCTTTCAAAGTGACCCCACAGGTCAAAGGTCATCTAAAGGTCATGTTTGCTTAGAAATGTCCAAGAACAACCAAATGTGGCCAAAAGAACTCTTGAGCTGATCTGTGAAATTAATATTGATCCAGAATGGGGCACTTTTTTGCTCATAACATCCAATCCACACACCTTTGGGGTCTAAAATTTCACAGGGTAGATGAAAAAAAAGCTTTCTTCAGACATCAATATTGTGGTAGGCATTTCATATAGAAGTCCCATGGATGCAAATGAGGTATTACAATTGCTTCCGTCATGTTGTGCACTAGCGCTTGACGGAATGAATGGGCAATACCTTATTTGCATCCATGGGACTTCTTTATGAAACGTTTACCAATATTGTCACTACTACCATTATTATCTGGGGTTCAGGGATGAGGCTATCAGTGATTGGGCCAGGGACCTTTAAAACTGACAGGTTTATTATGAGGCGCTATAAGCATAGACTTAGTTAAATCTGTGTTATAAGTATAGAGTCCATATTCAACACTGACATTTAGTGATGGCACCCAAGAGATGAAACCAGACAGTTGTACCTTCATACAGAATAATTGTGCCAGCATGCTGTTAGGATAATAATGCCACCCAGTCCATAGTATGCTCTTAAGGGTAGAGGAAAACAATAGAAATGATATTAAAAGAATTTCTGCAAGAATTGGCCATTCATATCAGGCAGTGGTGGCAAAGAAATCTGTGAAGAAAATCCAAATTTGGACATTGTCATTGGATTAACACATAAAAAGAAAAATCTTGAAGAAAAATTCTAAATATTTTGTTTGTTATTATGCAATGTTTTATTTTTCCAAAACACTAAGAATGTTTTATGTCAGGGGGGTAGGACATGCCAACCTAACAGCAACAGCGAATTCAAAACGGCATCAACTTCCGGGTGCTAGTGTGTTTCAAAGACTTAACGGTAGGAGGGCGCTGTTACGCATATCGAACTGTTACACACAGACTTGACTAAAGACTAGGCCTGGTCACAAATATTTAAATCTAAATGACCGTTATTCGAAATTTGCACTATTTTGCAGCGGGGTTAATCCACTAACCCCGACGGATTTTGAAGTCAATATTTTTTTCTTAAATTAATCATGATATTACTAAGATCTTTTGAACAAAGGTTTAAGAGATGATTTTGTAATGTCACTGGGACCGAGACTGCCATAGTATATGCATGTAGCAGTTCCCCAAATTACCATTTGGAAATCCCCAATACCCAAATCGAGCAGATCGTGTCCTACCCCCCTGTTTTATGTATGAATAACAGAGGAGGAGGAGGAGGACAGGGGTGTATAATTATGGGCAGTGCAACAATCATGTCTGGCCCACATCAATTATGGTGTGTGGTTTGCAGTCTGCATTTAATTTTGTAATCTATTTTGGTTTGTGTGGGCAAGTTGCTATTTTGAGGTAGGCTTAGTTGCCATCATTTGATAAATAGTATACTTTCAGTGCTAATAAATTTGATATTATCATAGTCCATTGAAAATTTGAGGTTTTTTTAGTACATTTTATTTTTGTATCCAATAGACTTCATTTAATTTTCAAAGGGTTAATTAATGGAATTAGGCACTCAGGGTATGATGAAAGTTCATCCGACACTTGTCTTTAATTATGGGGAAATACAGTATCAATTGATATTGTATCAGACTGCTGGTAGTATTTCTATCAGCCCATTTGGTAATTGCAATTCAATTACAAAAAAGTGTTCACTTTAAGATGGAACATGACCTTAAAGTATTAAAGGTGCATGTTCCGATCATCTTTGGGAACCACAGAAGTAGTATCAATTTTGATATCAGATAAAAGGCCATGTTTTTCTCATTGTTGCCCTGAAATTTGAGCCCTCAAATCCATTTCATTCCCAAGATATAAACAAAACAACGCTGAATTTATGGTTAACCATCAGTATTGAATAGGACTTTGCAATATGCATTAATGCTTCTACCATAAAAACCGCAAGTTTGTTTCCAACAGTACTTGATGGGGCCTGTGTGTGCAAGTGCCAGGCTCTCATATATAGTAGAGATCAGAATAAATTGGGACAAGCACATGGTGATCTTGCTCATCTTCAGTGTTATGTTATGGTAGACCTACTATGATGGGTATAATGTATTTTGCTACTTCTTGGAGCATCTCTCCATGCAATATCGAATGGAAAGAGATCCATATGTACTCCCCCCTTAGAAGTTCTACGTGTAGCAAATTTTATTTAATGCCAACAGGTTAGGGTATTTGTTCGTGTAAGGCCATAAATAAAAAAAAATGTTTTCTGTACAAATTTAAAGGGGTACATATGGAACTCTTTCCATAGAATGTAAGTGGCAAAATAAATGGGTCATGTTTCACCTTACACTGAACAGGGTATAGTTCATTTTTCATGGCTGTACATCAATTAGGAACCTGGATTCATAGGACCATGAATGTGTGGATCACCCATTTTATTCTAGTGAAAGTGGGAAAAGGTCAAAATGACCTCTTAGGGGACTGTGAGCACTCTTTTGGGGAATGTAAATAAACACTTTAAAGATCCATAAGTAGGTAGAAGTGACCCTTTTAGGGATGGAAGTGATAAAAAGATACCCTGGAAATTGTGAAACTGGGTCACAAAATCTGGGGTAAAGGGTACTTAAAATGCAATTTCCCATAAGGGAGCTTATAATATCAAACCAGGGACTGATGACAAGAGGTTAGGGCAAAGATGATACTTTAGTGGGGACTGAGAGAGAGGCAAGGGGAAATTTGACACCCTTTCTGGTAGCTCCCAAATTTGACTAGTCTGTTCTTCCCCATTAGGGGGACTTTGATGTGCCTCTGCAAGTGTTCAAATGGCACCCACACATACAGGTAGACGTTTCATATAGAAGTCCCACTGATGCAAATGAGGTATTGCCATTTATTCCATCAAGCTCTACTGCACAGCATCATACAGTGCATGACGGAATCAATTGTAACACCTCATTTGCATCCATGGGACTTCTATATGAAACACGGTTAAACGTCTACCCACATACACCAATTTTCAAGATAAAGGTGACCCATTCATATACCAATGGCCGTGATTTTGAGTCAAAATTTGACCAAAAATAAAGGCGCATTTCGTGATCCTAGCACCTTCATTTTTGTTTATGATTCACGAGATATCAAGAATTTCCAAAATTTCAGTTGCTTGCGATGTGCGTTTCGATGTTATGGGCGAATGTTCAAAACACGCTGCCCCGTAGACCACTGTTGTAATCAAAATACAAAATTGCAAATTTCTAAGAGTAGATCGAATATGCACGTAAGATTTTGCTCACATACTATATTCATGGCAACAGTTAAGATGATATAAAAATCTCAACTTGTTTGAGGTAAGTTGGGGGGACGAGGCTGTGGATCACGAAATGCCCGTTTAACACACGTGCACAATTTTGTTTTATTCATCAATTTTCAGTGTTTTACATCATACTCAAATTTGAGCCAATATGGGGGAAACTTTATTTTCAAGTGACCCATTTCTATCAACACATTGAAAAAGATATTGCTGATCAACCAGAAGACCGATTTGCTACCCACATTTGTGAAAAATATAGGCTTCTATAGAGAGTAGCACATTTTCCTCTTAATATCAATGGGTTGCTCAACTTACAGCTTCATGGTGCCATTTAATAATTAAGTCTCTTACGAAAACATGGTGCAAGGAAAGTTAATACGACATACGTGTGGCTGTTGGCCTATTATATAACCCATTAGTAAGCAACAAACAGCCATGGTTGGTTTATTGCATACAAGAGCAAACCTTATTGATGGTATAAAAACAGTTTAGAGAGACACTGGCACATTTGAAAAATAGTGCACCTTCAAAATTTATATTTTTGCAAGGTTGTAAAGCTTTTATATATATCAGCGCATTTATGGTTAAACACAGGATTTTATTTAACAGACGACGGATATGATGTTTAACACAAAAAACTCATGCTGGAGTTGATTCACATGTCATCCACCCTCTTTAACCGGTCTGTGATCTTTGTGGTTATAACTCTATTCCTGGAACCTGGGCTAGAAGTAGCCAGTCAATGAGTACGAATCTCTGATATTCATGTAATAGACTAAAGTTATAGCAAACTTAAAAGTTAGCCTACAAATTACCTGGATGTCTTTAGCCTTCTATTAATGGCCCTATCTGTTTGGGCGTATTTTATTTATGTGTAAAATATATCTGTATTCTTTCAATGGCCAAGACACTCATTTGCAAGAAAATTGAAGAAATTTCATATTTTGTGAAAATGTACCAGTGCCACTTTATTGGAACCAGCTCTCTGGGAATGATGAAAGTAAATCTGTGTTGGCTATTTGGTTGTTATTAACTTTTGATTACACTGCATTAATTACTTACCTGGAATTTCCAGTTGCTGTCACTGCATCCTTTCATTCATATTATTAGTGGTACCAAAAGACAAATTGGAGAAGGACAGTACTGGCCCTCCACTGCCAAGACAAAACCCCCAGAGCGCTAATGTCATGAATTTTACATTGGGAAGATTGAATATTCTCCTAAAACTGGATTTTAAGAACATAGACTTAGTTTAATTTTTCAGAAGTTTCCTCAACATATTCATGTTGAATCTCTGGGCCATCACAACAACCTTGGTCAAATGATTTATTCTGCTGATGAAGGTTGCTGTGTTAGCAACAGAAAATGCCAGATACACCTTTAGTGTGCTGTCATCAAAAGTTAGTATCCAAATTATGAGGTGATAAAGTTGTCATATGACTATAACAAGTGTATTTGGGTAGTTCGTGGTTTAGTAGAATGTAGTGTTATATTTTATTGAAAGGTAATGAAGCAGAATAAAAAAAACTCTGATTTTATTTATGTTTACTCTTGCATGAGATACAGTTCACTGAGCAAGTGATACCAGTCATCACAAAGTGAGAAAATTTCCAAATTAAAGGCACTATTAGTGATTTACACGATTGCATAAAAATATTTGAAATTTGAGGAGTAGCTGTTTCAAGTTTTAAGGTCAAGACTCATTTGTACTATTAAGTTGCAAAACTGACTTTGTCATGCAGGGAAACAAAATTAGACACTTGCGTCTTTAAAATCGGATAATATTAACAATATGACCTTGACTAAAAGTGTGTTGACCTTTAGGCATTTTGGGCTATAGCATCCTCATTTGAGGTCCGATGTACAACAAACTATAATTTTTAGATTCAATTGTGACAGTTCTTCATTTTTACCCCCCATGTTAACCTTTTTTGACCCTTCCCCAAAATGCCGGAACACAGAAGCCCAAGTAAAAAATGTCCATTATTCATGAATGAAAGAAAGACAAGAAATTTACACTATTTAGGTTTTAAATCTGCCCTTTTTTGCAGACTTTTTCCAGGGGCAACCAACCCTCATGGAATGCATTGGCTGAAAGCACTGCTACGCTCGCTCGATTTTTTTTTTTTTTTTTGCAGTCCACTTAATCCCTGTTTCATTTTTCAGGGAACCCCAAAACACCTTCAAACATTTGTTCACAGAGTTTAGTCGTAGTATCTACAGGCTGATCCTCTACTATATTGTCATTTGTAGCATACTATTGGAATGCATCTTGCTGCACAGGCATTTTAAAGAAACACAAGGAAATTTCCAGAAAGCGCCCACAATTTTTTTCGAACCCAGGTTTTTTGCATGTTTGGAATGCTTATCAATATATTAGACCAAACCTGGAGTAAATACGCCGTTGTCATGTAAGGCCAAGAAAAAAAAACAAGTTTGTCTCAGAAGATCGTGTGCATTATGTTTAAAATTGGTTTTTGACCGCATAATTTTTTTTTTTAGGTTTTATTCACTTTAAATTTTTTTTGTAAAAAACTTCAGAAAAAAAATGAAAATTTGAAAAAAGTGGGCCAAAAATGCATTAAAAAAAAAGAAAAACCGCATTTCACATTAGCATTTTTCTAAAAAGAAAAAAAAATGTATTTCGCATTGCGATTTTTCACATTTCTTCTGAGACAAACTTGTGGTTTTTTTTGGCCTAATAAGATCATTAAGATGATTTTGCATTTTTTGTCGTACATGATGGAAAATCAAAGCATGCTTTTCTATGGGGACGATTACGAAAGGAGGCAAGTTCAAAACATAGTTTTTTGTGTCGCCTGCCGTTAGGCAGGAAGATATATAGGGAGCACTTTGTCCATTGTTGTCTATTGTTGTCTGTTGATGTTGTCTGTTGTTGTGAAAAAGGTTAACATTTGCCTGTAATATCCGCATACTTCGATGGATTTAATCCAAACTTGATTCAAAGATGCAAAATGGGATACCTCATTTGTTGATGAGGTCAAAGGTCACATACCAAGGTCAAGTCACATACCAAGGTCATGTGAGGTCAAGTTGTAAGATAGGCTGAAAATGTAAAATTGACCTTCAATTGAAAAGTTGAAGTTCAATTGGAACCAAACTTGATTTATGGAGATTACATGTCAATCAAATATATCTTGTTATTAACAGGGGTAATATGACCCATGCAATCAATTCCATGTCAAAAATAATGAATACTATTGTTGTTTCCTGCTTCTCTTGGTGCACCAAAGATGATATTTTCAATATATCAAGAAGAGTTTACATCTAATTTATAAAAAAATACATCGGTCCTCGGACCGCTTGTGTCGCCTGCCGTTAGGCAGGAAGATATATAGGGAGCACTTTGTCCATTGTTGTCTATTGTTGTCTGTTGATGTTGTCTGTTGTTGTGAAAAAGGTTAACATTTGCCTGTAATATCCGCATACTTCGATGGATTTAATCCAAACTTGATTCAAAGATGCAAAATGGGATACCTCATTTGTTGATGAGGTCAAAGGTCACATACCAAGGTCAAGTCACATACCAAGGTCATGTGAGGTCAAGTTGTAAGATAGGCTGAAAATGTAAAATTGACCTTCAATTGAAAAGTTGAAGTTCAATTGGAACCAAACTTGATTTATGGAGATTACATGCAAACTCTCATTTGTCAATCAAATGCATCTTGTTATTAACAGGGGTAATATGGCCCATGCAATCAATTCCATGTCAAAAATAATGAATACTATTGTTGTTTCCTGCTTCTCTTGGTGCACCAAAGATGATATTTTCAATATATCAAGAAGAGTTTATGTAGGGTCTATTTCAACTTTATGCTTGCGAAGAAACTTTTCCTACGAAACAGATGCAGGACCGGTATGATGATTTTATACGCACTGAGACACCCTTAACAATTACAATTACCAACACAAACAACTTCTTGGTGGAGCGTAACCATTCTCTATCTTTTACTCTTCTTCTATATCTTCAGAATAGGTGAAACACGAAGTAAAATCATGGTGTAAACAGTGGTAAAAATAACTGTATCTTTCCGAAGTCCTACACCCGTGCCGCCATATTATAGCCAAAGCACTCGCCAGAGGGCGTGTGAGACGTAAACTGCGGCTGGACAGGCGAAACAGGTGCCGGACGGGAAAATGCATGTATGTAAACTAAATATGGCACTAACAGTTTACATCTAATTTATAAAAAAAATGTGAAATCAAGATATTCCTTAGAGGTCGCTGCTTTCCTGGGAGTGTAACCTTTAACAATTTATTGTGATTAATAATAAAACAAACTAGTTGAAAACAAGCAATGAAATGAGTAAAAACACTGAAAATGAGCAAAATAATGAATTAAAGGTGATGATGCTCAACACTAACACTAACAGTAAGATCGCAATACCCTGATGTAACTCTATGACCCTGAATTATATAATGGTTCTTGATCCCAGTGGTAATCCAAAGTGGACTCGCTTTAGCTTCCCTCTTATTCCCGTGGAAGTGCACGCATCTCATTTACCATACACTTTGTCAGAAGGTGATTTGTGTATGATGATCTAATGTCAGGCTCATACATCTTCACTATTCTTAGCATGTATAGTCATGGGTCAATTCATCTCAAAATAATAGTACACTACAATTTTCTATAAATATTTAATTTTGCATTAGGCCTAAAAAAAATTGTTTGATTGGCGTAACATAGAAAGAAAAAAATAGGGTAGGTAGGTCGGATTTTTTTTTTATGTTTCACATACCAGAACACAAAATATATGACACACATACAAAAACAAATGGCACATCTTCACTTTTTCTGTAACACATCTTTTTATTTGTCATTTTGAATGTCCTGCAATCCTTTAGAGTACCGAAGTATGACGTCATTAAATTCCTGTTTTTGCATTTCAGCGTTTTCATGACCATATGTCAGTAAAACATGATGGAAAACCCTCACAAATGAAAATATTTGTTTTACATGCTTTTTAAAACTTTTTTTTTGCACACAAAAAAATAAAAATATTTAGGGTCGGCGGTAAAAATAGGGTCGGTCGGGTTACGCCAATCAAACAATTTTTTTTAGGCCTTATATCAAAAATTCTTGTTTTTTCTGTCGTGCCACAGAAAATCCAAGTATGCGTCTCTAGACAGCACGCAATTTCAAAAGTTTTTGGTTACCTTAGTAATTTTTTATCAAAGTAAAAGAAACAATTTGTATTGTGTTAAGCAGCTGTGAAACTTCATGAATATCCATCAAACACTTTAGGAGAAAAAGCAATTATAAAGTTCAGAGAGATAGCTAAGTTAACATGACAAGATGAGAATAAAACAAAAATATCTATGGCGATGCATTTTTGACAACTAATTTGGATTATTCATTCTACCAACTACATCCTGTGCAAACTTTTGAAAAACTGCAGTAGAACACACAAACCCAAACAGTGCCAACTTTGCCTTGCCTTACATTGACATTCATTATTAATATCATTTGCCTTTAAATAAACATCCCTGTGAAAGAAATGTAATTGCTTGTACTTTATAATAGAATTAATTTTAAATAGATAACTTCCATTCATGTCATGTTCATGAAATCACACATGTCAGCATGTCCAACAGTTCTGGCAACTATGTGATTGTCATTTGATAAGTGGGACATTTTTTTAGCTTGCATAAGCAGCTGTGTTGCTATGGTAACTAATGATGTGTTCATGATTCCTGTAAACTGCATGTTGAGAAGATAACTCATTCACCATAAATAGCTTTGGGAACTGTTTCATGTCTGAAGTTATGCACTTTTGACATTGGTTGTTGTTATTATTATACCACATATTTATTTATTTATTTGAACATACACTTTTATAACAGTGGCACACGCCTACCCGGCGGTGCGTTCAGACTCATATACATTGTACAAAACAAATAAATTAAGCAAGAAACAAAGTAATTATTCAAAAACCCAATCAAAATGCTCGCGCACCCACACATATACAAACACACATACACATACATGTATACAAACACACATACACATGCACACAAACACCTATACACACACCCACCTCACCACACACCCACCTTGCCACCCACACATACACACCCAAACACACACACACACAAGGCCTATACAATCACACACATACACACGCACACACACTCTTCGCTCATTCATACACACACAACAAAATGAATAATTAAATAAAATAGTATAAAGTCTATTATAATACATCATGACTGTCTCATCCAGCCTTTGGTGTTGCATCCGGTGTGCTTCTGAAAAAGAATCCCGAAGGCAGATGCACACCAACATGCAAAAACTGATCACTGGATGTGGCATGCACTTAGGTACAAAAATGGAGCAGTAAATCATATTTAACGATGTATGCTGGCATGCACTCACATCACATCACACCCACACACACGCAGTACACCGCTCATGTACACTCGGTTACTCCCGTACAGTTACAATGCTATATGAACAAATATTTATACAGGATGTTTAACATTAAAAAAAAATGCTTACATACAAATATATAAAAATAATACATAGTAATTAGGAATAAAAGGGCAGTACGACTATTCACATCACAAAGATTATTGCGTAAAGACCAAGCACGTTTGAGGTAGCTCTTGCAAAAAGAGTCAAAGATGGAACTAATGTTTTCTGAGTGCTCATCAAAAGCAAATAAATCAGTGTTGCCTAATGTTAACATTAGTTTCGTATCTAAATTCCCTGCGATAAACAAAGACCAAATGTGGTTACAATTGATGCTTTATAAACGTGACTCGAGTTTCATGAATTCGTCAACGCGGATATCATTAAAGCATTTGCAAATAAAGAAAAAATGATACATATCCTCTGTACCATTATTACATAATAAGCAGGACCCGTCATTGTCATCAGTCCACTTTGAAATCCTATTGTTAAGAGCCAGTGTGTTTGATCTGGCTTTAAATTTCAAATTAACCCCTTGAAAATCATTCTTATCGAGAAAGTATTTCTCCAAATTATGTGACGATTTTAATCTCACAAAAAAGGACAACGACGATTTACTTTTCGCTTGGTCAAGGATCTTAATGGAGTCAATATTCTTAATTAAGTTGTTGCATATCTTAGCCCAAGAGTTATGAACGGGTAAAGCAATATCGTAAATGTGGTCCATACCATGAGAACTTAAGACTGTTTCAATGTGGTCTAACCATTTCCATTTCATTACCCTGTTCTGACGGATGCAAAACATAGTGTTAAAGGCAAGTTTGGGCCAACGGTTGTTATCCATACTAAGTAGGCGGTTTAAGTAGTTGACCCTCTGCCCATCTTGAACAGAGGCAACCCAGTGCCAGCCTAAGTCCCCATACAAGGTCTCTTTACAAGTAGAACGCGTGGCTTTCAGAATTAACCTCGCCATGTGAATTTGAAGCTTCTCCAAATCCTGAATATCAGTAGACCCCCCCACAGATCCAAGTAGCACACGCGTAATTAATTGAAGGCAAGGCGAGTGTTTTCCAAAGAAGATCACCGTAAAAAACCCTATTGAAATCATCTTGCCCGTCAATAATCGATTTAATATAACCGATGATCTTATTGCCCTTTTTAATTACATCCTGTATATGCGCATGGTCAGACGTGTTTGAAATAAGGCACCCTAGATACTTGTAAGAGTTAACTTCCGAAATTACATCACCTCCCAATTGCCATAATCTATTGCTGTCTGCTCTTTTACCAACAATAAGCACATTGGACTTGGTATTATTAAAACGAAGTTTATACTCATTACTGAAGTGCGTTGCCAGGTCCAGCATGCGTTGCAGCTCGTTATCATTATTGGCTAACAGAACAACGTCGTCCGCAAAGAAAAGACAGCCAACTCTGACACCATTAATGCAAACACCGATGTCATTTTTTCTGAGTAATTTAGCGAGCTCATTAATATAAATGCTAAACAATATTGGTGATAAAACACAACCTTGTTTAACACCGCCTGTCACGTCAAAAAAGTCGGTCTCAATTTCACCAAACTTGACTTTACTTTGAACGTTATCATAAAGACTCCTCACTAATTTCCAAACACTCCCTCTGATACCAAGATATATTTTAGGGTCTGCCATCTGATGATAGATAATTAGATTATTAAACCAGGTGTAGCAGAATATTTCAGTGTGCAAATTGTATGTTAATAGCAAATGGTGATATTCTGATCCATTTTTTATGATATGCAAAAAATATTTTGTAACTTTCAGAAGTATAGACAATTCACTTTATTATGTCACAAAAAGGTATATTTGGTTTTGTTGATTTGCTGAGTTGAAATTGACAGTGATGTATATCTGTTGCAGTGCCAAGAGCATGAGAGCCCCCCTCCCCCACCTGGAAAAATTTATTCAAGAAAATTGCCTAATTTTGTGGTAATTTTCAGGCAGTGGCGGCCAAGCTTCATTCAATATAGCAACTCACCAAAAATATCAAAAGAATTTACAGCAATACGGAGTGTAAACCACAAACCAATTTCGGTGCTTTGATGTGGATCGGTCATGGCTGTTCCCATGACCCACATACGACCTCGTCCATTATTTGTACACAAAAAATCAGAAATAACCCTTACAGTGGAGATGATTCTTCAACTCCAACGGTTTTGGAATAAGAAAATATTCCTTGACAACATGTTAAAGCAAAAACTTCTGATTTTTTTATGTGTAAAACCAATGGCAACGCTAAAATTTGGATTTCTTGGCCACCCTCCCCTGGTAATTTTATTATTTTTCACTATCTCCACCCCCCCCCACCCCAAAAAAGTTCTGGTGCCATCGCCAGCAATAAAACTGGACAAAACTGCCTGTTAACTCTTATATGGTTTTATATTGAAAGAACATAGCGATTAATGCAGGCACCCTGGGGCAGGCACCAAGGTAATCGAGCTGGGAGGGGGGGGGGGAGAGAGAGAGCAAAGTTTGGTGGATCTTCAGTGTAATTCTTGGATGAGAAATGAGCCTATAAATCGCATTCAACTCCCATTCATAATTTCATGCAGAAATTATATACATGAAAGCATAAAATGCTCCTAAGTCATTCCAGTGCTTAATGGGATCAAGTGCATGTGAAGCATGCAAAAATCAGCCCAATTTACATTACTTTATTTTCCATTCTATTACCTCTGCTGCCCATTATTGAAAATGCAGCATTCTGATTGGTCAGTTTGCTGCCCATTATTCTGCAATAATGGGCCGCCAATGCATTTTCTTATTACATGAAGCTGTTTTAGGTAATAGAATAGAAATAAAGGGTTTGCAGTGTCATCTATGGGCTCATAATGTATCCTCGGTCAGAAAAACTTTCAAATAATGGGCTCGGCTGCACCTCGCCCATTATTTAGTTTTTCTGACCTCGGACACATTATTCGCCCATAAATGACACTGCAAACCCTTTTTCTTAAATTTAGGCCATTATCATGTTTTGGGGAGTCCAAGTGTGTGAAAATATCGGATCCAAAACATGATAATGATAAAATTGGATGATTTACGCCCAATATTAATTGGTCTCACTATGAGTTATATTGGGCTCGACTGTGTCTCGCCCAATATTTTTGCAACTCATAGCTCGACCAATTAATTTGGGCTTAATCGATCAAATTTTATATCAAAGTTGGTTGCAGTCTCAAAAAAAAATTGGGATGAAAATGCAAATGTTACTGAATTTAATCCTGATATTTTGAGTCCTAGAAACTTTCCCCCACCCCCTCAGTTGGTACCACTGCACAACTTCAAATATATCAGGCAGTGTCATACAAAACCAGACTCTGCAAGAGACTCCCTATCACAGCTGTTTGAAGGTCTCATTTATTATGACAAAACCAGAATAAAACAAAATATATCAACAGCGACACACTTTTGACAACTAATTTGGATTATTTGTACCACTGACTTCCTCCTGTGTAAATTTTACGAAATTTCATTATGGAGAATGGGCATATAGAGGGCGCTATAACCTACAAATCATGACCTTTGTAGGCCTATATGGCAAGATTCCCGCAATGGATTTTCCTGATTTTTGCAGAAGTAATAGCTCTTGCATGTCCCTAGCTATAACAGTTGTCAAAATTGTGTCGCCATTGCTTAAAATTGCTCCTAAAATAAAAGAGACAATTTGCATGGGGTCAAACAGCTGTGCTATATAGAACATAGCTGCACTAGTATTGACAGAATTTGGACCATAAAAGTTAGTGTTTTTTGCCTCCCTTGATTTTTCTATTTCACAAATCGGTGACGTATACCAGAATTCAGATATCAACCATCACAGCAGATTTTCTCGTGATTTTTATTTCAGCCTCAGGTGAGGTTTAAAATATAATTGAAGTTTTATTTAGCAAATCAAATCTATAAAAAAAATCCTTAGTGTACACAGGTAATCTTTTTTATTCAGAGTGCCAAATTGAATACATTTCAGCTATCAATGGTAATATTTGTTTTCTGTAATAAAAAAATAACCTGCTAAAAATAAAACTTATATGGCTAGAATGGCTCATTAAGCACCCAGTGAAATGTAAGGGAAGATTGTTGTTGTGAATTTCAGACAATTCACTTTATTATGTCACAAAAAGGTGTATTTGGTTTTGTTGAGATTGTACTCCAAAAAGTGGTGGTTTTGTGTGTGTTAATGGCCAATTAGTCATGGTCAGCTTGTCAACAGATTTTTGGTGCATGTGTATATATTCACATTACCAGGGTGGATGGGTGGATACAGTTCCTCCAACAGGAAGGGGTACTGGGTATTTTGGTTGAGTAACCACCCAAATGTGGCCGTTTTCTTACTTGCGTGGTAGCCTATACGGCAGCTACACCGTGTCTACCTCAGTTGCGATGCAGTAGCTGCAAGATAGGGCTTCCTAAGTACAGAGTTATTAGGTATACAGTGGTGTGTCTACTCTACAGTACCTACCCCGATGGCTACCCTGTAGTTGCCCATTAGGTGGAGAGAAGGTGGATATGTTGTAGACAGTACCAGAGTAGACACGCAGCTACCACGTAGCTACCTCGCAGTAACTAGGACGCCATTTTGATAGTGGTCGAAATGAGGGCGCTATACACTTGGTCTCTGTTTAGCATTTTTGATTATTTTTTAGGAAAATCATTACAAAATTCAAATCGGGCATCATCAAAAAAACCCCATATTCCCACAAATCTAATAAAAAAAAATGCAAATATATACCAAAAATATCTAAAAAACAAAATTGGCCATGAGAGCTGGTCTAACCACATAGCTACTCAGCGACGGAGGAGACAGCCGCTGCGTGTACACTATCCGTCTATGTGGCTAAAATACATTGAATCCTGGCCGGCGAGTGTATGTCTAGTGGGTAGGTAATCCATGTCTACTCGGTGGTAGCTGCGCGGTAACTACCGTGAAGAAATTGACTGTGGACTTGGGGTTTGCATGCAATAGGGGTTCCTTTGTATGTGGATGTCAAAGGTCATCTGAAGTCATAGTATAGTTTTATACAAATCTCTTTGGAGAGGGCATTATATAACACATATATAGATCGTTGTCATTTGATAGGATTATCAGTCACATATATTGCATGCTTACATCACAACCTGTGCATTTATTTCCAAACGTTTATATAATATATTGGATGGCTGAGGTTGATAAGAGAAAATATCGCCCGAGCTTATATCAAATATCGGGCGAGTCGAAGACAAGCCTGATATTTTCTTGGCGAGGGCAATATTTTCTGTTATCAACCAAAAAAGTCATCCAATATTATTATGCAAGAAGAAGCTGATTTGACAAAAATAGTTCTTCAAAACTAATAAAAGAGAACATTTGCTTGATGAGTTGCCCAATATTTTTGCGTATTGTGCAGTGTTGGGCGGTACGCGCCACTCGCACTGCAGTATTGCACCACACAGAAGCTTTAGATGCATAATTAGTTATCAGCTCTGATTAGTTATATTGCTCACTTCATGCATCTTCACAAAAAGTGGGTCACATAATGCATGCACTTAACATGTGGAACTCTTTCCTCCACTTTTTTTGGAATGAACAATTCACTTTCACGCTAATGTCAGAGTAAAATTTTAGCACTCAAAAAGGTAGAGAGTATAGACTATGTTGCCATGGCATTAGCCAAACACCATTCAGTATTCTGCAGTATTTCTGCAGTATTCTGCATGCTCCTTTCCATTCATGAAGCAAAAATGGCAGGTATGTGCATTTTGCAACAAAATCTAAATAAAAGCAATTTTAGTGTTACTTGATTTGTAGAAGGCAATGTCAATTGATGGCAAGCTTTATACATCACATAGCCAAACTAGAATGCTTTGTTGTTATTTTGATTGGAGTTGATCTAACAATGATTTGCAGTAATACATTACATGGGTGAATTTGAAAGGATCGGTTCAGTGATCTTATCATTAGCATGTTATACACCATAAACCACATACACGCCTACATTGAACTACAAATTGTCAATAAATGTACATAGTTACTGGAATGCCAGCCAAGAAATGTTATCTCAATTCTTGGTTTGATTTGATCAGAAATTTAGTTTCTTTGAATTGGTGTTACTAAGGAATGTGCAAATTAGAAGTTCAACTCCTATAAAGGATGTATTTAGATATGAAATTAAATGATATTTCTATACTGGGAAGTGTGTAATATTTAAAATGTCCATACATTTGCCACTTCTGGCTGTATTGGTTCCCCAGTTGGTTCCTTCCCAGTAAACTTCTATCAGCACCAGCTCAAAATGCGTGGGCATGTATTGACGCCTAACCATAACTCTGTGACATACATACTTTGTGGAGGAAAACAAAATATGATCCCATGGTTGATTTCCATATTTTGAATAGCAACTGAGACTAAGTGTGGGTTTCTGTAGTGTTGATGGGTTTGGGTATACTTGAGTTTAGTTAGTTAAGCAAGTGGCAGAACTTGAGAAGGGAAAAGAGCCCCTCCCCCAGGACAAAGATGAAAGAAATTTTTAAAACCGTATCAGGCCAAACCAAATGGGTTTCCCTCCACTTTTTTTTCTTGAGGTGTAGGGTTAGTTGATTATATTTTTTTTCTCTAGAATACTTTCCCAAGTGTAATAAATAGGATTATACAAGTGCTATTTCACTTGATTTATGTGTAAATTGGTTAAAGGTGCGTGTTCCGTTCGTCTTTGGGACCCCCCTGATTTACCCGGAAGTAGTATCGATTTTGATATCAGATGAAAGGCCGTATTTTTCTCATTGTCGTCCTGAAATTTGAGCCCTCAAATCCATTTCATTCCCAAGATATAAAGCAAAAAACCGCCGTTTTAGTGGTTAACCACCAATATTAGCACAGTATTGAATAGGGCTTTGCAACATGCATTATTGCGTCTACCATCAAAACCGCAAGCTTGTTTCTCACGGTACTCGATGGGGTGTATGTGCAAGTACCAGGCTCTCATATCAAGTAGAGAACACAATACACATAAATCAGAACAACCACCTTTAAGTCATCTCCCATAAAACCAATTTCCTCCTTTTTGAAAAAAAATGTGAAATTTTCAAAATCCAGGTGGTTTCCTTGTGTACTGCAGGAAAAAAATGTCAGTTTTCAGAAATCGAGGGTTGACAAACAGAAGGACGTAACTCACTTTTTGGTGATTTTGAGGTTTTGGTACCCAAAAAATCAGTAACACCTACAGATTCTGAAAACCATGAAGCCTTAACTCAAGTCTACTTCCAATTGCCTATAAAGCAAAATAACACTTCACCACATCTCAATGGTGCACACTTTGTTTACTAACAGAAAGCCTTAACTCTGAGTTACGACCTTCTGATGGTAACTGTATTTGGCCAAACAATGAGTTGAGGCTTCATAGCTTGCACAATTGCCAGAATTGCAACAGCTTTTTAGCTCCCCTATCCCACTTATATTGATGATTTCTTTAAAACATTCCAAAGGGATGACATGCTTAAACATCTGATTGAAATAATGTGTCAATCATAGGCATGATTGAAGATGTAACTCACAGATTACCGTTTTCAGTTACCGTCAGAAGGCCGTAACTCAGCACTGAATTCTTATATTAAAGAATTTCTTTAATTCTGCTGTTCATAATTAAAAATTGTTCTTTGTTTACTAAAGTTTATATAATGTTTGCTTACAGTACCATATATGAGCTTTATGAGATGTTTACATTTTGAGTAATGAAGAGATTTGCTTAGTAGAAAATATTAAACATCACATTTCTCAAAAGCAGTATTTTTGAGTTAAGGCTTTCTGATTGTCAACCCTCGAAATACATTTTAAGAAATTGGGACAAAGATGAAAAAGCTACGAAGAGAACAAAAATACAGTGATTTTATGATAAGTACAATGTAATATATATATACTGTATAACGTATTTTGTAAAAGGTATCACACAGATAAAGCTAGTGTCCTGTTGTCATCAAACTCTGCCAAATCATCAATCAGGACATCAATACTAAGCATTTTCAAGTTTGGTCTGTCATTTGGACGTCATTCAAAATGTGCAGTTTCTTTCCAGTTTCTGATAAGACCCGTCAAAAATTCTCGAAATAGAAGATACAATGAAGGTACATAGAAAAAATAGCAAACATGACATTGTGATGACGGTAATCTTGTGCTCCGATGGACTACATGTGTAAACAATATCCTCCATTGCGTTGAACTTTATGAGAGTATATGAATCTTCCATCAGGTAGTTAACATGTGATTTGGGTGTAAATTGAACAGTTTGCATCGACTACAATTGCATGTCAAAGACTTGTAATTGTCTTCTGAAAATCATTTTCGAACTTAAAACAAACATTATCGTCATTATGGTTGTGAAGTCTGGTCTCCTTATTTATTAAAGAATTTAAATGAAAATAATTTTATCAATCTGTGTGATAAATTTCCTGGCGAATTACTAAATGTTAAATTGGGTAAACTTATATTGGGTGTTCACCGTAAGGCATCAAACCATGCAGTCAGAGGTGA
>JAMKCH010087706.1:0-26859 GCA_023653785.1 Ophioderma brevispina | reverse complement strand
GAACCAGGAGCCCCGGCACCCCACTCCCATGACCAGGGATGGTGAGCAATGAGGGCGTCACTTGCCCGGCCAGCGATTTCGTGCCTATAGGTGTGTTCGTACAAGGATCACACCTTTTTGGGCTTAGTGCATTTTCTAGCGTCAGCTAAATGAGTATGGTCATGTACGGGTTGCTCTAAAAATAAGACAATTTGCATGGGATCAACCAGCCGTGGTTCACACCTGAGTAATTTTGCTTAAGATAGGCTTAGCTGTATAAGCCCAAAATAACATACTTGTGAGGAACAAAATGACTGATAGAAGAAATATGACCTGACCTTTACATCATAGGTCATACGGTTCAATGTCCCTGTAGGCATCATCAGCCTAAGAGTTTACATACAAGTACACATACTTACTGTTTCAATAATGGTTAAACATTTTTGCATATCATCAATTTAGTTCAATTGTAGTCGGCATTACAACCAGAACTGATATGTTAATTGAGGCTGGTTTTACTCAAAGTTCAAAAAGGAGACTCCAGCAAAGAAAAAACAAACAAATATTCAAACTTAACTGAAATTGCCCATACTACAATCAGTTTGACAAATTTGAAAACAATATAGACATTTACATTGTGCAGAAACAGGAGAAATCAATATTTAATTTTTTTATCTGATAGCAGTGACATTATTGCCATAATTCACTGTGCATCTGGCATGCTTCTTGGAAGATTCTGAAAAGTATGTGGTGAGCAACATATTTAAAAATATTGATCCAACAGGTGCTAGGTGGATTAACACCTCACTTCTATGCACAGCTGTTTGACCCCTACAAACTGTCTTTTATTTTTAGAACAATTTTATGCAGTGGCGACACAATTTTGACAACTGGTATAAGTAAGGACATGCAAGAGCTATAATCTTGGAAAAAATCAGACAAATCCATTGCGGGAATCTTGCCATATCGGCCTACAAAGGTTATGATTTGTATGTTATAGTGCCCTCTATATGCCCATTCTCTATAGAAAGACATGGGAAAACTAGATTTTAAGAAATATTGTGTTTGCCCGCAATGAAATATTCCAAATCAGTTGTCATAAGTGTGTCGCTGACGATATTTCTTGTTTTATTCTGGTTTTGTCATAATAAATGAGACTTTCAAACAGCTGTGTATGGAGTAGTCACAGAGAAAAATTTTTTGCAAAATAAAAGATTGAAAAAGGTTGAAAAAATCTTGAGATCTTGAGACAAAATGCCCCAATTGTTTTTATTAAAGGGGGATGGTCTGATATAAGCCTATAAATTTTTCATCTTGATAGAATGGCCTTCACCCCAAAACCCCATCTGTAAAGTTTCGCGCTGATGTTTCAAAATCCTCATAGAGTACTGTGAAAAATTAATATTTTTTGTCGGGTACTTCGGTGCTCGCAGACACGGAAAAGTTAACACGCAATCTCTACGGGCGCATCCATTTTTGCCACAATGCCTTTTGATATTTTTCCAGTCTTGAGAATTTTCAAACACTGATTTCAATTTACGCCAACTTTTTTTTTTCAATTTTAGAAACAGGATTACGTACTTACCGGACCGCCGTAATTTGACAGGGTAAATGAGAAAAATAGTAGCTTTCTTCTGATACCAAAATTTTGACCACTTCAGTAAAATCTGGGGTGACTGGGGCAAGGCTAGTAGCGATCAGACCATGGACCTTTAAGTGAAAGTGGTCGTAGTATGGGTTCCTTTGAGGAAGTTTGAATATCTTGGGACTCTCTCTTTAAGAACTCTTCCATAGTGTGTACATGTTGTATTACTTGTATAGACTTGCTCACTGTTTTTCTGCATTTTAAAGGTGCAACGAGAGAATTTGAGGAACCCAAATATTGTGTCATGATAGTAATTTCATACAGTTAGACTCTCAATAGATTTCTTACCTTGTATTTGGCTACAGAGTTGTCTCAAAAGAGAGAAAAAAGGTGATTTTGATTTGCTGAATTTCGTATTTGCTCCTATACGAAATTAGAAATTTCACAATTTTTGTACCAAAGAAACGTTTCTCAGCTAATCCTTTCAGATGGGGATTTTTTGATGGAAAGCTTTAAATCATGGCAAAAATCAGTACTTTCGATTTTTTTAAGGACACCTGATATGTGAAATCTCTCGTTGCACCTTTAAATTCAAGGCGATCCTGTCTTATGTGTGCCTCGACAAATATAGGGTTAATTACTTGAGAGTCAAGTTCAATCTTTAGCATCAAGGTTAAATAGCTCTCTCAATGTGTTTTGGATCCATATCATCTATCTACAAAGCTTAATTTGTTCAAAAAAAGTAATTTTACCTGCTTTATGGGCCACTTTCAACGAAAATCGGCATTGCAGCTAGCAGCCGCTATCGAGGGTGGCTCTTAGCGAGCATTAGTCCCACCCTTTGATGCATATGTAATTTATACTGTGCGTAAGATGCCACGCATATCCCGTTTATTGTACTGCGTTCCTTGATACGCTAGCCCACGCCGGCTTTACAGAGTTCCATTTACGCTCAACCAAAACAATTTAATTCCCTTGTAAGATCCGTAATCACCTCTACTCCCTCGTAAAGATTTTAACCAATCAGAATAGCCAATTTGCGTCATGTGATGGAATATTTTCATCGAGAGAAAATGGTGGATTGCTCTGAAAACCTTGTTATTTTACCCCATAATTTCCATCATAAATTGAAGCCCTGCCCTCCCCTCCACCCAACAATGTGACCTTGTTGGCAGTTTAACGGGAGCTATTTAACCTTGTCGGCTAGCTTAATCTGATGGTAAAGTTATTTTTCCTCCCTATATATGGTCGTGGACCCATAAGACAGTATCACCAAATTCAATGTGTATTTGGTTTTACAGAAGCAAGTTACCAAAAAAAAATATTGCAAGTTAAAACTTTTAATTGGTTAAAATCCCATTTGACTACAAACTATAAATCATGTATGAAGTTTGGATCAGAGCATTTTGTAAGTGTGACAGTCATAGCATTGAAATTGAAGGGGCAGCAATTTAAAGAAATCTATTAAGGAAATCAGTTATGACCACTACATGACTTTTGTTCTGTATCATCTTAATATCATTAAGTTCCCTTAGTTTAGTTGAGATCAGAGGGTGTTTTGAACCAATCCCATAATGCATTGCAATGTGCCTATACTGTACCATACAAAACACATGTCAGTACTTAGGGATAAAAGTGTTCAAGAAGTTAGAGGACCACCAAACATTTCATGATCATGCTAAAAATTCCTTAAGAACTAATGTTTTGGGGGCTAAAATGAGTGTAAAAGTCAGGGTTTTCATGTGTAAAGAATAGGATTTTGGTGGGATCACATGACATATTGAAGTGAAATTTCCCAGACCCAGTGCATTGTGGGATTGACTCAATACACCCTCTGAGTTGAGATCAAGCTCTGAAGGAATACATTGTGAGTCAATAAAAACCCTACATTCAGGAAATATTTTTCTTCAAAGGTTAGACGTCATTTTTGCTTAAATGTTTGCTTTGGTCGTTTACAGGGATAAACAGGCTATCAGAAGATTTTTATTTGGTGTCTTTTGGACTTTGGGTTCAGAAACTATGCCAATTTTGCAGAGACCTAAAAATTCAGTTTGGCCGATTTTAGCCATAAAATGCGGAGAGTGACACCGACGTATACCATAACACATCTAGCAAAGATAATTCACATGTGCAATTTCAGCTGGTATCGATTTATTCTTGACAAAAACACCAGTTTGAATAAAATGGTCTATTGTGTAACATAATTATAAGTAAAATATCCTCAACAAATGAAATTACTAATGTTCAATCATAAATAGTCGGTTACTGAAAATCATTCCATATCAATGTCTCAGTTTATGAACATAATGAAACTGCTCAGAGATTTTTGTTTTACATCTCTAAGGTAATTATTTTGCACAAATACATTATACTCAGCGTAGATAAAATCCGAGAAGAACCTAAGTTGAAATTTTCTGCAAATAAATTGGAATTAAAACTTAAAATTCAATATCGCACTGTTTTTCAAGCTGAATACAAACCCTTCTGTGGTTTCACTTTGGCTCTCAAGTTTCGTTGTAGGTTAAAACCATGAAATCTTGCTAACCCAATTAAGTAAACTGTCGTCTTATACCAGCTATCTTGACTTTCTTATTTGGGAAATTGAACATTTTTTCACTCAGAATTTTTTTTCGTAGTCCCCCGGATATTATTTTTATAATCCTTCAATTATTCTCCCACCTTCTATTGTTTAAGAATAATTTGGTGTTCAATGTTGTTACTCAAATCACTGCTGAAGAACATGTTACTCCATGTAAACGATGCATCTTCGTTTGGCTCAAAATCAGCCAAACAGGATTTTTAAGTCTCTCAGCAAAATAGGCATAACTTCTTCCTCCAAAGTCCAAATGACACCAAATAAACGTTTTCTGAAAGCCTGTTTATCCCTCTTTATAACTAAAGCAAACTTTGGAGCAAAAATAATTCTTAACTATTTTAATTATTTTTTATTCCGAATGTAGGGGTTTTTTTAACTCACACTGTACACTGTCAGGGCATGGAGGGAGATGTTATAAAAGGTCTCTCATTTTTTCTCAATAAACTTGAATCTTTTCCATAATGTCAAATTACTTAGAACCAACCAAACATGAGACCCACAAAGCAAAAACCACTTCTTTGGCATAAGTGTTTTGTTGAAATTACCATTTTTGTGTCGCCTGCCCTAAGGCAGGAAGACACATAGGGATCACTTTGTCCACTGTTGTCTGTTGTGAAAAAGGGTTAACATTTGCCTGTAATATCCTCATACTTTGATGGATTTAAACCAAACTTGCATCACAGGTGCAACATGGCATCCCCCATTTTTTGATGTGGTCAAAGGTCACGTGCCAAGGTCATGTGAGGTCAAGTTGTAAAATAGGCTGAAAATGTAAAATTGACCTCATTTGAAAAGTTGAAGTTCAATTGGAACCAAACTTGGTTTATGGATTACATGCAAACCCTCATTTGTGTATGAGGTCCAAGGTCACATATCAAGATCAAACGTCATGTTAGGCCTATCATTCACTAACCGCGACGGCAGGCGATACAAGCGGTCCGAGGATCGATGTATTTTTTTAAAACATGCAGAATTTGGTGATGCTGCTCAAGAACTTTGTTGTCCATAGAATGAAAAATGCTTTGATAACAAGTTCGTGTGGTAGTGCTTGGGAGATGGTCAGATAAATATAGAACACTTTTAATGGCTAACATCAGTTTCATCAATCAAAATGGATCTTGAAAGAGGTCTAGATCATTAATCATTCATATGGAATAAACATTCTACTTTTCTCCATCAATAAGCAAAATTTGAACCAAATGCAAAGGTCACAGCTATCTTTTTCTTCCAAGAATTAATCCCTTTGCAATTCTAGCCAGATGGTAGTGTCAGAATTATGTCCAACCAGATATTGGGTTACAGAGTGAACTCTGACAAGCCAAATATAAAAAATCATCAAGGAAAATATCTGAAGTGTTGATCCTTAATCACAGAACAGGATGCATGTTTTATACCACATCTTGCACTTCCCAGGAAATGACATGTGATCTGTTAGGGTAATAAAATCACATCAGAAGCCATAGTTAAAATCAACAAATGACAAAATTTATTTTCATCTTGTTATTAAAAAGACACAAAATTTATATCTCATTTATTCACAGGCCACAGCTATCCCCACAACTGGGAGTAATTGTGTGTACATGTACATTTCTAGAAAAATACAATAGCAGTCATATATGATGATTGTTATTCCAATCAATACAGTTTCCTAGTTCACAATTTTAATTTAAAAACAATAGATCTGTCTTGTCTGAAAGTTCCAATTGTCAGGCAAAATTATCTCAACTTTGTGCATATATGACCAATAAATATTTTTATAACCTGCATTCATCTTCAAAACAAGGCAGCTTATTTCTCTAAGAATGGTGCGATTTTATAGCTTTTAACCCCTTCAGGTCTATCACCTTTCTTAATGTTTCTTGGATTGGCTCATTACATGATGTTGATTTCAACATATTTACATTAAAATTATGGGAAGTCTTTGGCAACATTCTGGGTACTATGATAAAGCAATTTTTTCATAAAAGGGTGTTTTTTGTTCTTCCTAAGAGAGCAAATTGAATTTTATATTTTGTTTAAATGAGCCTGTGCCTCTTAAACCAATCAAAATAGACATTTCAATATATTTATATTTTCTGATTGGTTATTCTTGGGAATCAAAAGGGAGTTTCGTAACCTGATCCATCTGACACTTTTCCTGACACACTTATGAATTCAGAAACCTTAACGTGAAGGGGTTTCCAAATTCATAAGTGTGTCAGATGGGTCAGGTTACGGGAAGTTCCAATCAAAAGTACCCAAGGGGTTAAACAACTATGTGAAAGTCTTTTCAATTCTGCCTGACAACTTGTTATCACTTGACCTGACAGATCAAAGTCACTTTTATGAAATTCATAATATTAAACAGAAGAAGTGTGAAATGGTTGGTCTCTGACTTAAAGTGTAGTTTGATAATCCTACAGTGACTCAGGAATGACTGGCTCAAAATTGCAAGAATTTCCAAGTCACTTGTAGGTATCTGGGTTAACCAATTCACATAGCATACTTAAATATTATTTCTTACCGCACTTTTAGTTTGAGATAAAATGATTTTGTATGTACGTGATTCAACAAAAGAAAGGTATTACCAATTTAAAACATCATTGCTGGGCAGGAAAACCTTTGACCTGTTGAATCAAAAAGCTTGTTATGTGCAAAGTGGGCCCCAGCTAGAATTAAATTTCTCATCAGAACCTCTGCAGTAAAAAAATGCATAGTAGACAAAAATGATTTTTTGCTCTTTCAAAATCTCTTCTAATAGTTTATTCAGAAATGATTTCAAATTTATATAAACATATAGGGTGTTTTGATGTTGGCTGTAAATTTGCACATAGGTTTAAAACAGTCCACTTTACACACAAGCTTTTGATTTCAAAGATCAAATGCACATATGAGGCCCCCACCCAGGGACAACAATGTTAAAATACATGAATATTTAAATGTAATAAATTCTTGATATGAAAGAGAAGTGTCTTTGTCTTTTGCTTTTACTGTTGTGTTATGTGAAACAAACATTGCGTCTCTCATTTATCTTGAAAGGGATTCAACCAAGTCACACAGTATTTCAGAAATTAACTCATCCTCATATTTCTATCATACTCAAGCGGGTAGCTACCTTTACGAAATCAAGGTATGCAAACACATGGGTGTCTTGATTTTTATTTCTCATAAACCATTGGGTGAACATGGTTGAATCTGTTACTATTCTGCAGACAAATAGAGCCTATTTGATATAACAAGGCACATACAAAATATTTTCCAATTGTTACACTTGTTCCTGTGGGAACAGGTTCCTCTGGGAACAAGCGTGACAATTATAGTAAGAATTTGGTAACACACATAAGTTAACACTGATAGCTTTTAATGCCATTTCATTCATGACACGTATAGATAAGTGTCGCCCATTTCACCCCAACTCATGAATTCTAGAGCCCCATCACACCATGGAACATAATGTAACTTACACCTTTCAAGACAAAGTTTAACCCCCTGGGCACTACCACCTGGATAAAATCTACAGCGGTCCAGTAAGTATTTCCCACGGTGTAGTCTGTGTCACAGAGTGCGAAAGGTATTATCTAATTTGGTACTGCGCGAGAGATTAACGTTATCAGTCCGTCATAGAGAATGCGTGTAAATGAAACTTGCATCAGAGGGTCCGTTACTATGTTTTGTTTTGAATATGTATCGTAATTGGGTCTGAACCTATAGAACCTTGCAAGAAAATTGAACGTTTTTGTCGGGTACTTCGGTGCTCGCAGACATTTTTCCCACAATGCCTTTCGATATTTTTCCAGTTTTTCAATTTACGCCAATTTTTTTTCAATTTTAGAAACAGGATTACGAACTTACTGGACCGCCGTAGATAAAATCTGTCTTATTGGTTCATTACAGGTTACAACATGAGATAGGCCTCTGAGTAACCAATCAAAACAATGCTTCTATATCTGTGTGCAAACCATACCACCATTCTTACAGTATTTCTGATTTGTTCATTACATGATATTACCTTCTATCCAATAAAAATAGTACTTATATGCTGACAGATAGACATGTAGTGCCCAGGAGGTTAAGAAATTATGTTAATGAAGAGGTGCAATTTCCCAGAAATTTAGTCAAAGGAAATGATTGATCAAGCACTCAGTTTACTTATTTCTATCTTTGGAAACAAGTTGCTTCTTAGAACATTAGAGACAACAAATTGATTACTTAAGCAATTCTGCAGATTGTTAAAATATTCTAAAATTACAGGAGCACCAAATATTTCAAACTAGCAAAATTTTGACCTATATATTTTGAAACTATGCCAACCTATTTGTTCTCTGCAAATGGCATATGCAGTGTACATAAGTGTGAAAAACCATAATGCTTTCTTGGCAAAAAAATCTTATGTGCCATTTTTGAAGTTATCAAAATGCGATTTAAACACCCTGATCCTAAAATCACAAACTCGCTCAATCATGTTATATCTCATCAAGCAAATGTACCACCAACTCCCACATAAAAATCAATCTTACAGATTCATACAGGTTTTATCACTGGTTTTATCCCACATTTTAACTCTCTCCTGTATGTGCTTCATACATTGAAAATTACAAAGTGACATTTTTAAGTGCCAATTTTTGATTTAGTTCCCAAGAGGAACTGCTGAGCATGATCAAAGTTATTATTACTGTATCTATTATTTAAAAATATTGTACATCCATTTGCTCTGATAAAATATGCATTGTGTACTTATCATTAGGCCTATATTTTAATCTTGTAATACTTAAAAAATGCTTGTCATAATATACAATTAGCACACATGATGGATAAAGACACTGTTAAATTACATAGACATTTTTGTCTTCTAAAAATAAAAACATAAATAGATGAAATTCTATATGCTCAATTCCAATTTTTGTTTATATTGCTCACAATATAAATAGGTGGGATGTCTATAACAAAACTGTGCATACTCGCTTATGTCACACTAACCCATGATTTATCAAAATAATTGGGGGAAATATATTAAAAATAATAAAATAAAAATAGAAGCAGAAATGGTGCTACTTTGACCAACTTTCACCATGTATGTTATGTATGACAGAAAATTAGACTATAAATACCTTTAATAGCTATTCTTTGACATCCATGGTCCAACTTATTTCTATCATTTCAAATTTTAATAGGCTATTAATTGTCCATTACAAGGCATTTGATAAGGTATATTTTGTCAAATTTAAGAGCAAGAATGTCTGAATCCTGTAATAAGATAATTATCAAAGAGTTCCATTTTCACACATTCTGTGAGTAATAACCTTAGTGTACATTTAAAAACCTTGAAAAATAATTATCAATCATTCTTAAAGGCACTATCAGTGATTTGCTCGAACAGAAAATTGAATCAAATCATCATAATCAGATTTTTGCATTTCTGTAACAAGTATATGTATCCTAACATACCCTACAAATGAGAAGACCAAAAGCAACCTTATAAGTACAAAATTGGATGTTTCAGCAACACATAATTAACAGAGATTCTCGCATTAGAATACTGCTGTTTTCTTCCTTTTCTGCCAATTTTTCAGTTTGAAAAAATTAACTTAAGATAATTCTACAGACATCTTTCTGATTCCTTCAATTCTAAGCTACTGCTACAAACTTCAAATATTTTGACCATTTTGGGTAAATCACTGATAGTGTCTTTAAACAGTTAAAATGGTTCTTGCAATTTCATTGGTTCTTGCCCGTGTGATATGAGATGATAGAAACAACTTGGGCATATCATTTATGAATGTGTCATACAGTGCTTTGTAACATATGCATACATGAGTCAACAACTTAGACCATATGGTGATTGGAAGATTAGTTTAAAGATTATCTATTTAAGAATGAGAATAAAAGAATTGCTTGTAATGGGGCTGTGTTCTATGGCCATCCATGTTGAAATAAAGGTATTGCTTGTGTTATACATGTATCAGGCCACAAAACAGAGATCTCATCTATAAAAGATACCTCTATTCTCTAAATACACCCCGTCATGAATTCAAGACACCAAAATTAAGTATTCACACTACCATTACATATTAACATGGCAAATAGATTAAAAGGGCATTTTGTGATCCACAGCCATGCACTCCCCCCCCCCCCAACTTAACAAAAAATATTGGCAGCTTTGGTCCCAGTGACATTACAAAATCATCTCTCAAACCTTTGTTCAAAAAATCTCAATAATATTGTGACAGTGTTAACATAAATTATTGACTTCAAAATTCGTCAGGGTTTGAGGATTAAACCTGCTGCAAAATAGTATAAATTTCAATGACGGTTAGATTTAAATATTTGTGACCAGATAGCCTTTGGTCTGGTCTATGTCTTTAATCGTCTGATGTGTGAAAGAACGCCCTCTTACTGTTGAGTCTGTGAAAAAGACTAGCACTCTGGTCACGCCAGTTGTTGATGCCAAAATCAAAACAGTGTCAGAATCAACTGGGATTTCAGCATAGGTTTTGTTTTGTGGTGTTTTGAAGAACGAGGGGAAAACAGAAGAGATTATGATCACCACTGAATCACAGAATGTTACTTTGAGAAAATGTTATTCATATCTTAAAATTCATTACAAACTATATGAGGTATGAATGCAAATATCAAGTAGATCGGAAGACATATTTTACAAGTTAGAAAGCTTTCTGAAAAATCTGATTTGCATATAATTATGACAAATATAAAATTGAGTGCACTGAAGTGTTCTTGTCATACACTCACTGAAAAACTGTCATTTGCTGAAAGGAAATTTGACCTTTTGTACTTTAGTAGCAGTACTTTAACACATTCTGAATAATTACACTCCATCAAAAAAAAAAAGGTGAATTGGGTGCGATGGCTAAATTCACATACTTAAAATGGGCATTACATGCTTGTTTTTCTTTTCAAAGAACAACAGAATTAGCCAGTAGTATGCAAACAAACATTTGGAATTATTTTATACATTGAAGTCAAGGGTACTCTTTCTTCCAAATTAGATAAATTTCAAACAACGTTGACTGGCATATTTGTCCAAAACTCAATTCAAACTATGGCAATTTATGTTCCACATAGAATATGTTGAAACAGGTATTGAAAGCATTCTGATTTTATTGGCAGGGAGTATATATATTAAATTCTTAATGGATCTGAAAACTATAGCTGGCAATATATAAATCACAATGATTTGCAAACCTTCCCAACCAAAACTTAAATTTGATTTTGTCAATTTCAATTGAAGCATTTTGCATTTCATTTTAAGGCAGAATCTTTATAAATACATGCAATTTTTCTACCACACTTGGGATAATCTAAAACATTAAATTGATAAATCTAGCTTTGTTCATATACTCAAGGTGTATCAATTTGATCCTTAGCATGGTTTTGTACTTCGTCTGTTGGATTCACCTTTACCTACTTCCATTAAATTGACAAACATTTGCTAAATTCAGACATTAAGTGTAATGCAAAATAAATTTGTATTTATCAGTTTCTTAAGTGCATCTTCACAATTGCGTTATTTGGTAATGGAAATGGGAGTTGTGACTTCAATTATGTTCAACTTTTGTCTGTTTTGATTCTACATGTGTTCATGAAGCGAGACTACTGTCAAAACATAATGCAATAAAGCATGAAATTCGTTCTTGTGGATTCAGCAATTAATTTCGTCATTCTTTGTCAATAATACTTTGCCGTTTACACCACTACAGAAAACATGCATTATGTGCAGCGTTGCATTTCATTTTCAAGAGGGGCACTGTAATGTTTAACTACATTATCTTATTCCACAAAAGTAAAAGACCTCAATGGAAGTCTCTGAGGTAATTATGTAATTCATTCATGCAGTTGCAATGTCCAAATGGGCTCTTTCAAGTCAAATATATTTATAGAGTACAATTTCAGGGGAAAACTGTTAATACACTTTCAGCCCTGTATAAAAATGGCATAATTATAGCACTATAAGGAACATGGTTACAGTACTTAACACTAAGCATGTAGTAAGGACCAGAATAACATGGGTGTATCAACGGGTTCCCCATGATTTGCAGCCTTTTGGTAACCCTGTTTCAGTAATAAAATACTGCCTACATAAACATCAAACTTGCACATTTCTGATATGGGGACTGCAATGGTATTTCAAACTTCAGGGATATTATCAAAACAAGAAATGTTTCACATATGAAATTCCTTCTACAAAATGAATAATAAGAACCGATTTAGTTCCCCGACTTAAAGATATCTTAATTTTGATAACATTGTGACCTTTGGGTAATATAAGTATTACTCTCATACTCAAATACATACCAGGCTGGTGTTAATAAATGACTATTCTAAACATAAAATCAAATACATGAATAGGTTTAAAAAGATTGGCTTCACTGGAATAGATTAAATTTAGTCAGCTGAAGCTGAAATGTTTTTAACCTTTTCTACCCTGGTAGATTCTGTGTAGGTTATAACAATAGTAAAGTACCTATGCTGTTACTCTGAAGTACCTTCGGAGGTACTCCCATACTGGGTACCTAGTAAGCAACACTTTGGCACATAGAGGGTGGCAAACATTTAATTGTTTATCCTGGTCATTTTCAAGATTTATGGTATGATATTTGATTTGAGCATCATCAAAAACCCTTATTTATGACTTTGTGTGTGTAAATATGTAACGCAAGTGACCAAAATGTTACATAATGGATAAGATTACTAAAATAATCACATTGAGCTCAAAGCTTATTTGCACTGGGGTACCTTTACAGGTACTTACTTGCCCATAGGTACACCAGTGGGTTAAAGGTGCATTTTGTGTTCCTAGCACCTTCATTTTTTGTGGTTCACTAGATATCCTTGAGAAAAAATTTCCAAAATTTCAGTAGATTTTGAAGATGCATTTTGATGTTATGAGCAAAATGTGTGTATCACAGTGAGCACACCGCTACTGTATTGTATTTTCTATCAGTTTACGGACAGAAAATTCAAAATTACCAATTTTTTCCACAGCAAGAGAAAGATATGCATATATAAGTCAGGGGACGAGGCTGTGGATCATGAAATGCCCATTTTAAGGTACTGCATGTGTATCTGGGTAGATGATTACTCAAACTTTTGCATTGCTAACTGGTAATACAGATTAGTTGATCTATCGCAATTCTGCCTTCCCAACTTACTAAATTGATTCGGTCCAAAACTTCCCAAAATTCCAGTATCAGCTCAAACCATGTACGGCCAAGCCAAATTCTTTTTAAAGCATCAGTCAAGTTACACTTAAATTTGTCCTAGCCTACTACTTCTTACACGTTTTAAGTACGATAAAACTACATGTAATTCACATGGAATGTAAGCCCCTTGTATCAACCATTCATAACAAATCTACGGACAATTGACACATGTATATTGCTATAAACTGAAGCACATGATTTCTAAAACAATTTGCATATTACTACTTGAGAACAGGAATATTCTTTACTATTATTATCAACAATCAAGACTTCCTGCCTGTCAAAAATAATCCCAAAACCTCTTCTCAGAGGAAATAACCATGTTCAAAGTTTGCTTGGAAAACTTCCAGGTCAAGTTTTACAAATGATAACACATTCTCTTAAGTACCCAGGGTTTAAAGTCTTCTACAGAAGTTTTATACCCAAGCTTTGAATAGATCAATCGGGTATCACCGTATTGTCTGTAATGAAAGCTCCCTCTCTAATAAAAGTCCCTTAATTTTGTCAACCAAATGTTCCTAAAAATACCACAAATCATGCCATACATACAAGTATACACTGATAATTAATGATCACGAATGTGAAATTGGTGGCATGTTTGCCGGCTTGAAACTGGCTAATACATGTATGTGCACAACCCACCCAGCTTGTCGTCAAATTAGAGTGTAGATACTTAGGCAAGTGTAGATTTTCATTGACATTACATCTCTCCATGTAAAGTATGTTATTTTAAATAGATCATTTTATCGGGCATGTGGATGCAGCCATTGTTGTTCAAACATTGATTCTTTTGTGTGCAGGAGCACCGGGGTATTTCAGACGATACTGGCTATGGTTTGCAATAAAAATGTTAACTGAACAAATTACCTACAATAAATGCCCTCTTTTTGACCCCCCCCATGTTTATTAGATAGTACGGTATATCTCAAGTGCCACTGACCTAAGAATGACTCTTGTCATTTCTAAGTGCTTTTCCTACAAACTCATCCTGCAAAACAAGGAGATCAATTATTAGACTCTCTAAACCTGATTCTATTACCTTTACTGCCCATTATTCAAAAGCGTGCTCTTTGGTTGGTTTACTGCCCATTATTCTGCAATAATGGGTCACGATTACGCTTAATGCGTGATGCAAAGCGCACATTTTTTTCGGCGCGTACCACCATCACTATAAGCGCACACGCTAACATTTACGCATAGAAGACAAAGCGCGTGCTCTAAAGACGTAAACAACTGTTATGTTTTTAGTAAGAAATGGCCAGTTTTTCGGGTATTATTTTACTTTCTTACTGTAATAGAATAAAGGGTGCGATGTTCATGTTTATGCCGAATAATGTGTCCTCGGCAATAAAAACATTTTAATGGCGGCAGGCGGTGGCGGCCAAGCCTCATTCATTATAGCAATTCACCAAAAATGTCAAAATAAATTACAGCAATACGGAGTGCAAACCACAAACCAATTTGGGTGCTTTGATGTGGGTCGGTTCAGATTCTTCAACTCCAACGGTTTTGGAATAAGAAAATATTCCTTAACATATAAAAAATAAAGATTTTTTCGTCAAGATTTTGCTTTTATGTGTTAAACCAATGGCGACGTCTGAAATTGGAATTTCTTGGCTGCCCTCCCCTGAATAATGGGTCTCGGCTTCGCCTCGCCCATTATTTATGTTTTTACTTGCCTCGGACACATTCTTACATAAACATGAACATCTTACCCTTTATTTCTTAATTAGATGGAAGAAGCAGAAAAAAGGTAACCATGATTATCCCTATGAAGGTAACAACTAACCCAGTTTACAAAAAGTGTAGCTTAGTTCACATAATTATGGTAATTGACATACAAAAATGAAAACAAATGTGGTACATTTAAGGTATATACTTGATTCAATCTGCTTTTAGTGTGTTGATAATAACAATCTTGAAATTTCAAGTTTATGCGGGTGCAGATGCATAAGAGACAATGCCTAACTTTCCATGCAAAATGTTGAAAGTTAGGCATTTTGTCTCTTATGCATCTGCACCCACATGAATCTGAAATCTTAAAGGTCGTAACTGTGTTAGAAGACCATCCATCAGGACCGCACACATTACTGATACTTAGGAGTGATAAAAATCAGATTCAAACACCAATTTGCATTGACTGCTACTTAAGAAAGTACAATTCTTGAGACACTTGAAGCGTCTCTTTCCGGCAGACCAGACATACTTTGTCAAATAAACAAGAAGTTGTTACAGAAGATATAAGTGTTTTACAACTTTATGGTTAAGTGGTCTAGTGTGGAAGGAAATGTGATTGAGTCACTCATTTTTTTTCTTCTTTTTCTTCTCCCTCCAAGCTCCAGGATTTTGTTTGGGTTGGGTGTTAGTATGAGTTACCTAAAATCTGAAATTGTGAAATGAGTCACCGTTTACAGTTAATACATCAGAGATGTCAATGTCCAATATATAAAGACCTGTTTTCTAATGGAGAATAGCCAGTTTTGGACCTTAGAGATTATATAACATGTGCCTGCATGTACAAACTCTCTTGCTTGTGATTACAAAGTTGGAAAGATAGATATAGCCAGTATGTAGGCAAGATGTTTTGTGACATGGCACAACAAAATGAGCAGAAAGTCACTGCCTGTTTCAAGACTACCTAGCTGTAAGTTTTGTATTGATTGTTCGAGCCATATGGTACCATCAGTTAGCAGCAATGGTATGAGTCCACAACAATGAATGGCAATATGCTTTAATCATTTTATATTCTTATCTATTGTAAAAAGGATATACCTAATACCCACTGGCTTCCCCAGGTGAATCAAAGAACACAAAACTTGTGCCAGATAGTCTGGAAACAGTCACAAAGTGACTTTCTTCTTGTTTCGTCATACCAGATCACATATTAAGAACACCTGTACCGCTGACTCAAATGCTTCACTTAATTCCTTTTGATTTGGGTGTTATATTGGCTATGGTAGGTAGTAGAAGACCAGTCTAGGTCCTGTGACCAAACTCTGCGAACAAATATTTGAAGGTGTTTTGGGGTTCCCTGATAGATGTTGAATGTTTTTGATTTGGACGTTCTGCTTCAACGTTCCAACATTTTGGGGAAGGGGTAAGAGGTTAACACATGGGTCAAAATTAAGAACTGTCCCAATTGATTCAATGTGCATGTCCAATTACTCGCCTTACAGATTCTAAAAATGTATAGTTTGTTATATATCTGACCTCAAATGAGGATGCTATGGCCAGGTGTCAAAAGGTCAACACACTTTTAGTCAAGGTCATATAGTTAATATTATCCAATTTTAAAGTGCCAGAGTCTAATTATATGTTTTCCTGCATGCCAATCAATTTTGCAACTTAAGAAAGTACAAATGATACTCTTGATCTTGAAACAGCTGCCAATTTGCATATGTTAACCTTTTGCCCCTTCTCCAAAAATGCCAGAACATTGAGTGGAAATCCCAAGTCCAACATGTTCTATCAGGGAACCACAAAACACCTTCAAATATGATCTACCAGATGGTCCTCTACTATGGGGCACACTTCTGCCAAAAACCGACCTTAATTTGACCATCAATACTAACGAAGGAGTACTCTCACATTTGCAACAGCTAATCTCTAAATCTTCTTAGAGCCTCTGATGGCTGCTTGCCAGTGCATATATAGACTTCTTTGGATTAAAGATTATCTTATAATCCCCCATTAATAGCACCTAATCTGACCTACTGCAATCTCACTCTGTCCAGACCACGATAGGGTTCAATATTGCAATGATGACAGAGTGTACAGTCTGCATTAGACTTGTAACACTTACAGGCAAATGGGCAGATATATTCCCAGTTGATCTATTTATAGGCACCACACCATCATATACACAAGATGATATAGCATTCTAGTGCATTTTGTATACATTAATATGACAGTACAGATTCCATCACATCTTGTTTAGATTTTATGGCTGGTTGAATTTCACTGCAAACTTCAGTCTTGAAGCGAGAATCCCAGAAGGGCATATTTTATTTTAGATTACTGGGATTTTGTTAACATGTATAAATGCACATACCTACATGCTGGAACATAAGCTGAACATACCAGGATCCCTACTTTCGCATTTCAGTACGTGTTATGTACCCCCTGAGGAACTGGCTGCGGAGGATGGAACAGCAGTCATGTGAACCTTTTGGTAATTTCATGTGGCAAGGTTCTCAAGGTGTTATTTCACAAATAATTTTTCTAATAACACTGCTCGAAACCACCAAATCTAGTTTGACAAGTGGGAAGTCAGGAGTTCATACGTTGGTGGAACAATCTTGACAATCATTAGCTCTTGGTATTGTTACCTTTAAAAGCTCGGTTTTGAAAAGGTTTTTGACTTTCCTTGAGAAATGACTTTTCCAACGTATGCTTTATAATAAGGCATGTTTTAAGATTATGCTCTAAAATAATGCTTTGGACTCATAAGAAAATAAATATATTTCACACAAAGAAATGAACAATGCCAATTAAATGCCAAAGTAATGCCCAATATGAAATGCACAATGAGTTTGATTAGTCCATGAATTTAGCCACTAACAATTGTGTAAAAAAATATCAAGACCATTCATCTGCTCCTTTGCAAGGCTGCTAGGTGTTCATGCTGAATGGTCATTGGTTTCCAGGCAAGTTCTAATGACTAGAGACTGCTGTTCTTAAAGATCATGTGTTGGTTCTTGTGTTATAATTTAAGCCCTAAGTGTATGAGTGTTCTCACTTCAGAGAAACTCTGTCCCAATACTGACCCCACTTCAAACTTGCAGGTATACTATCTATAGACTAATCCAGTGACACACACTCAGTCATTCACCTAAGGGTTTTACCTCCCAAGTTTTTATAACAGATGTAAGACTGACCAGTGTTGACTAAGCTTGACCACTGTTGGCTAAGCCTGAATGACCTAATCTACTAATTACATTTCCCCTATTACAAGATGAACAGTCAATAAAGA
Organism: Ophioderma brevispina; assembly: GCA_023653785.1. NCBI lineage: Eukaryota > Metazoa > Echinodermata > Ophiuroidea > Amphilepidida > Ophiodermatidae > Ophioderma > Ophioderma brevispina. The sequence continues at coordinate 8,530 of JAMKCH010087706.1, read as the reverse complement.
TGCTTGTTCCGATTTGAGTTACCATGTTTTTTACGTGTTATGAGAGTCTGACACTTACAGTCACCCACAACAGAGAATTGTGGGAAACGAACATATGGTTTTGATGATAGACATGATAAAGTATACTGCAATGCCATATAAATTACTGCGCTTATATATTTTTAGTGCTTTACCTTTGGAAAGAAAGGATTTTGGAGGTTGAAGCTTCAGGACAACAGAAATATATGGTCTTTTAATATGGTATAAAGTTGAAACAACTTTCAGGAAATCAGAAGTGTCCTAAAAGACAATCGGAAGCATTTAAGGAATTGGAAGGATGCATTGGAAGGCCATGGGTTTTGATATGAAACATCATACTTTAGCATTCCCCCAGTGGCGTAGGCCACTTTGTGGGGAAGAGTTGTTCTGATCGGGGCAAAGTTGTCCCGATCGGAGGGTAAATAGGGTAAAAAAATTATTTTGCATGATCATTCATCAAAATTTCCCAATTTTTCCTCCAAGGGGACACTCTTCCCCCTCCCCTATTGGCTAGGCCAATATATCCTAACAAATTTTAAAATCCTTTGGTCTTCTGTTACACAAATCCTATAACTATTACCTAACCACTAATCCTACCCTCCTATTCTAACTTTGTTCAATGAACTACATGTTCAGCCAGATAAACCTTGTAGCACCCTTTCCAAAATCATTACAGATGCTTCGGAAATTTTCACCAATAATTTTTGTGCAACATTTGATAATAATGATAAAATTGTCCTTATTTTTGCAGCTCCACTACCCTGTTAAGTGTATATTTACAGTTTTGTCCAAACTGGCAGAAATAATAAAAGTGATTTTTTTTCCTTTCATTAATGTGTAGTCAGGATATTTCCCAAACCCAGACTGTTACAGAACAAAAGAGTCTTCAGACACCACACAGGTCACGGCTGAAAAGACAGACATGCACGAATGCATTCTTATAATAACAAGAAGATAGTAAATTTCATGGAGCGTAATTTATGTAACTGCCGGATTTCTGGATGAGAAATGTTGGTTGGTTAATAAAAGAAATCACGATCTGGCAGATTAATAAAAGAAAGAGACAGCCTCTAACTTGAAGATTACATTGTAAAGAACAACTTCACAATGACCCCAGTTGACCCCTAATTTCCTAAAAGACTTGTTTTATAATGCTAGAGTTCAACTTTAGTAGTAACCAAAAATGAACCATATTTTAGCCTATCTGTATATTTACAGAAGTTGATTTCAATTGATTTTGGTAGGTATGGTTGTCAATATTTACAAAAAAATAAAAATGGAAAAAGGTGCAATTGGCAATGGCAAACATGCATTCTGCAGATTTGACAAACTATACTTTTAAACCCATGACAATTTGATGAGCATGATGGGATACATTTCAAAATATCTTGCTCCTTTTTTTTTAACCCTTTCTTCCTAAAATACATGTTCCCCACCCGTTGTTGCATCTTACAGTTTCTTGTTTGGGTAAATATTGACTGACACTCATTCATACCAAAATCAGTGGAAATTAGCTTCTTTAAAATTTTGTGATGAATTAATCTTAATTTAGAGATGCTAGAACAACTTTCATGTGTTAACATTCCTGGTTAAAATATCCATGGACAATCACCTTATTTGACCCCTACATTACCTGTGACCTTGAATGCATTGATACCCTTGAATCACCATATCCTTAAAGATAGTTACCAAGTTTCATTGAGTTGGATTTGGCTTTGCACAATGGCCGTAGTTTATTATGTTAACAGGAAATTTGATTGGTGTAGATCAAATCTCCGCCCATCATTACTGGGTAATAGATGGATGATGCAAGCAGCTATCACGCAGTGTAGTCAAATATTTGACGCATGTAAACGGCGCATTTATACTGCATCGTACATGTCGCGTTTGTACGCAAATGCAATTTACGCAGTGATGATTTTGGCTCCTTGGACTGAAGAAACATTTGCTTTCAAGAGGGGTGCAATTATTTAAGTGAATAAAAAAGAAAGATGTAACAATTTTTGACATATAAATTATGTTGATTAAGAAGCAAAAAATACACAGTACTAAATGAAATGAGAATAAAAGATTTGTTTGGGCCATCTTAGATGGTGTCATAATGGATGGGCATCCAATACTTTATCGTGGTGGACACCGGTTATGCCGGCATCCACCACTCAAAATATTGGATGCCCATCCATTATGACACCATCTAAGATGGCCAAAACAAAAAATCTAATCTTTAATTCTCTAAATATAATCCTAATTAAGGGTTAGATGCTGAGTTAACACTCTAGCTTAAAATTTCGGTAGATGTTTCATATAGAAGTCCCATGGATGCAAATGAGGTTTTACAATTTATTCCGTCATGCGCTGTATGACGTTGTGCAGTTAGCGCTTGACGGAATGAATGGCAATACCTCATTTGCATCCATGGGACTTCTATATGAAATGTCTACCAAAATTTCACCATGGTCTATGACCTCATTTGACCTTACATGACCTTTATCTTACATGCCTTGACACCCTTACTCCAGGCTCCCACTACTTGGTACTAAATTTTTTAACCTGTTCAGCAGGTACAGATAAAGCTACCTGCAAATAGTAGCAAACAGTATACTAAAATATATTAAAATCATTTGAACAATGACAATAACATCAAAAATAATATTTAAATAAATATTACTTATGTACATTTATAGCAACAGTCAAAAATTTACAGAGTGATAAAAATTCCAGCTAAAACCCCCTCTATAGTCAAAGATCCTAAGATCTATGATGCAAGGTACCTTTTGCTTCCTGGGGGATCACTTGCTTTCAAGAATAAGAATAACACTAAAAGACATGATGAAGGGTACCTCTCCGGTTTAAACGCATGGATGCTGCCGATTCCGGTGACAGAGGCCAATATCTTAATATTGCGCATAATATGGAATAAAACAAAGCAGCTATTTGATAGTAATGTTATATGAGTAAGCACAAATAGCTGCCTTATGTTTGTCATATTATCAGGCTATATCAGGATTGCCAAACATCAGGATTGTCATAGGATTTCTTCCTATGAAAGAAACCTTTCCCCACACTATGTGCTGGAGCTATCTACACTGCAAATGAGTGACAGCTTCAAGTCTGAGGTTTCCTGGTTCCATTGCATTTGTCCTATAGAGAGTACATGTTAAATGACTGTTTACACAGACAAGTATACTACATAACATATATTTGTAATTTTGCAAGCCTACAAGCATAATTAAATCTTTAAAATATTATCTGGTTGATAATGACACTTAAGCATAATTGAATACAGTGAACGATCCTAGTCTCAACCCAAATCTTGATTGATCGTTGTTATCGGGCTCTATTTTGTTGTTTTGGCATTATTTGGACACCATGTCCATATATGTTGGTTGAATTCTGCAAACGACCCGATATTTTAATTTCAATAGCCAATAATTACTGTTTTTCAAGTAGTAAACTTTCGTTACTTTGAACGTACACTCCTGCAACAGGAGAAATATTTGTGGCTTACATGTTTTCAAATGACATCAAAGACTGAAGTAAACGATTCATGAGAATATTGCATAGAGATGATTGCGGTAATTTCATGCAACAAACAAACAGCCTTTCATATTCAACATTTTTCCAATTGAAGTTGGAATTTCACACTACAATTATGGGTATCATTTGAACGGTTAACAATCTTTCCACTCTCCATAGTGCATTGCAAATTTTGATGATTTCTCAGAGTGTTGGACTGCTGTAATAGGGAGAAACTCCTGGGAAATTGTCCAGTGTGCCCAAGAGTTTTTTCCCCACTGCAAGAATCCAAGGGGAAACCAGCCAACTTACATTAACAAAGAACAAAAAGGCCAACAACATTAACTGGATGAGACTTTGATTTCAATGCATAAACCCTGAAAAGACTGAAACACAACTGATCTCCCAGGCTTTTGCAGAACCATCACATTTTGTGAATTATTCCATGTAAATTCTTATTAAAACTTTCATGAAACCAATGTTAGATTTAAAAGGAATGGCAGTACACTTAACTATACCTCACAACACGCAACTCAACATGGTTAAAAAATCATTTAGTACCTAAAATAGAAAGAGCAGTCTATTTTAAATCCAAATGTGTCAAATGCAAAATTGCCATCGGATAGGAAACTCACTGCAGTGCCTTCTTACTAATAAATGTTCAGTCACAAAATGTTGCCTAAACTGGAAGAGTCCAAATCACTTATTTATTCAACTTATAGTGAACATACTTAAGCCATGTTCTGCTCATATGAGTAATGCTTTATGGTTCCGTAATTCTGAAGAAAATTTAGGGAACATGAATACTTCCAATTCCTACTGCGCACTGGAATGAAGGCAATTGTTTCTAGACTCTTAAAGGACACATGCCTTAAAACCCACCCTGTAGTCCCAGGACTTAAGTCCGTTTGTCATCATTTCCTTTTAAAACAGTTTGTATGGAGTGATATTTTTCATTAATACTGCAAAAATCGCTCCAAGGCATGGCTATATTCAAGGTATATAAGTGGCTCATATCCCTTAACACTTTTACATTTAGTTCAGATTTGAAATAGACTGCAAATTACATTACATACTGGGATATATTCACATAGGTACATTCTATAACCATGTTAACATGCAAGGATTGCCAGGAAAAAGCAATGTAATTATGGTGATGCTTGGAAAAGTTCCATTTGATATTAACTGCTCTATATAACATTTATCAGTTTGATTATTGGAATCTGATTTTTTTTATCTTTACACTGCACCTTGTCTACTTCATATTGCTGCTGGTGCATAACTGTTTGAAAAGAAATACTTATTTTTCAAGAGTTGACATTTAAATCAGATAGAATATTACAGCATGATAACGCTACCCCCACACAAGTCTTGTCACTGCGGGCAATGTTGTGTTCCGGCAGTACTTGGCGTAGTGAACTAGACATCAAATCCCTCCAGGAACATGTTACGGTTGGAGAGAGCTCAAATTGGTGAGAAAACTGACACATGCCAGTTTCTTTAAAAAGAAAATGCTTTTAACTTGTTTTGTTAAACCTTATTCAATTTGGATTTTTTAAAATTATGGTTAAGCTAAACATTCACAAACCCAACCAAAACAGAAGGAGTCTCTAAATGATGTTTCCCATGTAAATATATCCCATTATGTAACAATGCTTTGGTAATAGTCAGAGGGTGTATTCAGTCAATCCCACAATGCATCAGTTTTGGGAAATTTCACCTCAATAGGGACATGTGATCCCACAAAAATCCTATTCTTAACACATAAAAAACCCTGACTTTTGCGCTCATTTTAGCCCACAAAACGTTAGTACTCAGGGAATTTTTGCATGATCATGAAATGTCTTGTGGTTCTTGAACTTTTGGAACACCTTTTTATCTTTAAGTATTGACATGTGTTTAGTACAATACAGTATAGTCACATTACAATGCATTATGGGATTGATTCAAAAAACCCTCTGGGTAATAGTATAGTTGTACCCAATTTTCTCCCAACCCATTTCCCCCTTCGCTATCTCTTTGGGTCTTCGGCAATATTTTCATCTTCCTTCTGTTGCTGCTTAATTTTCTCTACCTCTTTGGCCAGCTGCATGCTACTACCATAAGTACTAGCTTTTGATCCTAGACACATTTGATGTTGCTTCGCTTCCAAATTCGGATCGCACAAAGCCGCGTGGTATATATGCACCAATGTCGGATCAGGAGCACGGAACACTGTTATATTGCTAGCAACAAATTTCTGATACAGGTCTACATCCTCCAGTCCCCACCCGATGATGGAAGAATCCATGCCACCTACAGTACTGAGATCGCTGTTGTACAGACACACAATCCCAAATCCGTAGTGTCTGAAGAATCCAGCTTCCTTGCTGACGGCCAATTTGCTAGTTGTCCGCTCTTCGGGGCCATAAACATAATCAGGATTGTACTGACTGAATACAACGGGGTAGTATACTTGTTCTTGATGTTTGGTATTGGCTCGACACCTGGTCAAAAACCCTGGTGTCAAATACATATCTACATCCACAAAAAATAATAAGGCATCTTTTGGAAATTGCGAAGCACCAAGATCAAGTGCTAATCCACGAGAGAATTCTCCAATCGCTCTCAGCACTTTGAGTTCTACACTGGGATATTTGGTTTGATAGCCTTCCACCAGACTTACTATCTGATCAGAGGGATCATCCTCTGCAAGTTTAAATAGCACCACAACAAGCTTCACCTTTTCCCCTGGTGTAAGACAAGTTCTCTCAAAATTCTGCATAAATCGCTGGAAGATTTCAAATCTGCCAGCTAGCGGAAGCACAAAGTGTATTGTCTCACTAAGAGTGTAGCTGGGCAATGCTCTAAACATTAATGAATCAACATTGTTTGGTTTATTCCCAAATAGGGCTAAGGAGTTTTGGTACCCTCCACTTGAGGGCCCTTCGTTAAGTAGACTGTCATCATAATTATCATCTCTGAATTCTATTTTGCCAAATGCTTGCTGTAGATAAGCATGTCTCCTAACAGGTAAACGTCTACTTTTTCCTTTGTGCTTGTTATACATAAGTAGTAAATCTAATACATAGTCTGCTCCAAATTGAGGCACAACTCGTGAATATCCATATAGAATTTCTTTGTAGTCTATAGTTCTTCCAATTTTCATGGAATTTGAATTGATAATACTCATGACCTGCATGACAATATCTTCTAAAGCTGCTTGTAGTGGTCTACTGATCGCCCTACGAGGACTGTCTGATTTGCCTCGATACAAATACTTGGCAAAAAACTGCCATGGAATGACGTCTTCATACCCATCTGGCGAGTACTTCATAAGCCCAGTTGGCAATCCTAAAGTTCGCACTTCGGCATCTACCTTTCTCGCGGGTGGTTCGTCAAGATCTTCGTTGAGTAGAAGCTTCATCTCGCGGATCTCCCTGTAGTGCTGAATGGTCTTGAGACGGAGGTCTGCTATCTTGACCGTGTGCAGGTAGTTGTGTAGTCTGTAGAGATATGGAGGTTTCTTGATGGGATGTAGGGTTATTGCTTTGTGTACTTCTGGTGTTTGAAGGTTTCCGGTGAAGGCAATATCTGACCTGCTGTAGTTGTTGTAAAACAGTGATTGCATCTGTGAAAACCAAAAGGAAACAAATAGTTGTTAAATGAATTTATATTAAACTTACACTTAAGAACTCTTCAGACCAGACCAAACCACCCATCCACACACCTGCTCCATTGGACACATAAAAAATACTGCAATCATGTACATCTAGAAATAGCACAAAATTTGTTTTCATTTATGCAAGTGAGTGAAGAGGGAGAGATTGATTATGTCTTCCATGTAAAAAATTAAAACAAAGTACTATTATTAGCAATTTCAATCTCTAAAAATGTTAACTCTTTGCTAAGATGCCATAATAAGAAAAAAACTTAAGTTCCATTGTATTGTCCTGTTGTATCCTAGCTGTTGATAGTCACAAGGGATATTTATTCTACTACCAAGAGACCAATATTTACAAACTCAGAAGCAGCTTTACAGTTTCCTACAAATTTATGTTACGTGACCACATTCTCCATGGTAATAGCTACTACTGCATAGCCATTACCCAGTAGACATTGGGGCTCTCTACACAAGGCACCAGATCCGCATCAATGTGGTACTTCCGAGATCCAGATCTGTGTAGACGTGCATTCGACTGTCTACACGATGCACATTTTCACACTGTTATAGTGCGAGTAAGCTGCACCATTTAAAAACAATTTTAACGCGTAAGTGCACGTACGAGAACGCAATTTAAGCGTGGCACTGTGCGACGCAATATAACCCGCACTAGAAGGGCTTTCCTATTCCACACTGCCTACGCTGTGCAGCAACATGATATGCCCATGTAGACAACATGTGGGCCTTGGAAGTACCACATTGATGCAGATCTGGTGCCTTGTGTAGAGGGCCCCCATTGACTACCTACACATATGACATGCACACACAGGCCAGGATTTGGAGTTTTTGCAGTGTAGACAGATACACAATGTTACAGAGTAATTGCTTGGTTACTTCAGTTCTCGGCACATTCAGCATTTCTGCTTTTTTTTCAGTATTTTTGAAATATTCCCACTTAAAATACAGTGTGAGTCAAAAAAAACCCTACATTCAGAATAAAAAATAATTAAAATAGTTAAGAATTGTTTTTGCTAAAATGTTTGCTATGGTTATAAAGAAGGATAAACAGGCTTTCAGAAAACGTTTATTTGGTGTCATTTGGACTTTGGAGGAAGAAGTTACGCCTATTTTGCTGAGAGACTTAAAAATCCTGTTTGGCCGATTTTGAGCCAAACAAAGATGCATCGCTAACATAGAATAACATGGTCTTCAGCAGTAGCTAGCAGTGATTTGAGTACAAACATTTAACACCAAATTATTGTTAAACAATAGAAGGTGGGAGAGTAATTGAAGGATTATAAAAATAATATCCCAGAGATTACAAAAGAAAATGCTAAGTAAAAAAATGTTCAA
>JAMKCH010087704.1:3701-14182 GCA_023653785.1 Ophioderma brevispina | reverse complement strand
ACCCAACTCTGTGCATGACTGTGATATTCTGCCAATCATTTGCTTGCTGCACATATGCTAGGGTAACTTGCAATGTTGTGGCTTTTATCCACTCCGACTTTATACCATCTTCGATGGAAAAAGTAATGTGTGTATTAGGTGCGATTAAGGTGAGATAAGTTTGTAAGGTGTTGTGGTTAATTTAGAATTAAGTTCATTCAACTAACACCAACTCTTTTGTAAGAATGAACTTTCTGAGATATTTACTCGCCCGTATAAAGTATTAAGATTATAATATTTTTATTTTCGTTGAGCAAGTACTTCAGAATGGAAAATGTGGGCGAAAATCATTATTTTTTTATGTTCTTTTCAATTTTAATGACATCATTCACTGACTGATACGTGTATAGTAAGTTATTTGGAACAGAAAATTCCCGAGATTCATTTATTTCTCTGCTAGCAAATTGTGCAAAATGACCGGAATCAATCATTATGTTAATAAATACATTACATTGTAGCATTATAAATAAGTTTCATACATCAGTTTATCTTAGATTTAAATGATTGATATCGATAGCCTTAAGATTACTGGTGCTTTGTACTTTTAATTCACAAAAGATTTCTCTTTGCAAGCACATGTTATGTAATTGGAGATTGTGTATTTCCAAATTGCCTCAAATTAACTAAGGTGTCATTCATTAATTTCTTTTAAAAGGCCTTGTCAGTATATGTATTTACGCTGGTAAACATAGTTGATAAAACTTGTGCAATACAAGGTGGAAAATTGTGGTACTAATTTTAAGTTTTTTTAAGTTGTTTCTATTACCAGATAATACATACGCAATATTTGTATGATTTTGACTTTCTTAAAAAGTCAGAAACAATAATGACAATACGCATGTAACTGATGTGCCATGGTAACATTCCGACCACACGCGCGTCCGCAAGTGGACGTACACCATGTAGACGCGCGGGAGATGGACCAAAGTTAAATTCTGACACGCTGTGCTCCCGTTTTTTCCCATATTCCTTCATGATCGACTTCTTAAGTTTCATAGCTTCATTACTTAACACTATAGTACGACAAACTTCAGAGCTTTGTGAAAGTCTATTTTTACTTCATTTATACTTTTCTGCATGGCAATGTGGAAAAGTTCGATACAAGATAAAAAACAAAACTAGACGTGATTACAAGATAGGAGGTCATATTAGACATTGTGTTACAGATTGGGTCACTGATTTAAGTATCAATAGTTGACCAAGTACGATAACTTATCTGGTAACCAGCATAGTTCGAACCGATATATGTTTATAGTTTCACGGAAACTGCACTTTTAAATTTGAAGAAAATATACATTTACTGTTTTTGCGAAAAGTTGTTGGCATTTTTTGTTCAATCAGATGATAGAAAAAAAAAACATCCAGAGAATGTTTCCAGAGAACTACTAAAAGCTCTTTGATTTACGAGAGAAGCGACTCTCAGATTTGAAATAGGCCGTTTTTTATTTGAATATGTGTATTCCTTTTCTTGGTGAGTACAGAACTGTTCCACTCAGAGAGTCAATGGCTCTTCGCAAACCGATTCCAATCGTGGCCTTTGATCACCCAATGCATATTTCTATGTACCTGAAATTGTGAAAGATGAAAAATTAGCGTTTATACTGATGATGAAAGCGTCTGCAGTCTGTAGGTTTCCAAAGGATAAGCTTTGATGCCACTTGGCCTGTTGTCAACACCATATCTGATCTTTGTTAATTTTTGAGGGGCAAATCACAAGAACTCTTGATTTGCAGTATGACACTTACGGCTACATGAAGTTTAGCACATTACCTAGAACCTTTCTAGTGCTATTTGGTAATCGAGCTAAATATCCACGCTTCCAAACTCAAAAGTACAAAGAATAAAAATAGATTTTTCAACACATTATCCACCCTGTAAGTAAAGTTATTCGTCTTTTCTGCTCATTGTCTCATTCCCTCATAAGATAAAACCAATCCAACATCACTTTCCACCGTTGCACTGCAGACGGTTACACCCATCAGAGCTGAACAAGAACTCTCCAAACAAGATATTAAGAAATTTCCCCCATGTTGTTATTGAAGTTGACACCTTGATTAGATCTGTCTCTTTACAGCTCGACGTCTGATGTCAAAATTTGACTGGGTTTGTTAGTGGTATTTCCCTTACGACACTCTCGCGTTAATTCATAACTTGAAGTGCAAGTTAGTCGATCTGGGAACCAGAAAGAATTTGAAAAAAAAAATCCTATGGATTTCAGCATTTCTTAGATTTCATGATTGTGCAACAATTGGAATGTTCTGGGCACAAAGATACAAAGGAAACGTTTTCCTAAGGAAATCCTTGGACCGCGTGTTAGTCTTGTTGTAGATTAAGTTACTATTTTATTGAATCTTTGAAAGAAATAAAGGGAAATTCTACTGGACACTGGAAAGACCTCAAGAAGAAATCCAATGCTCGCATTAGGAGATTTTGTGAGTGTATATATTTGTACGGCATTGTTCTTTTTTTCTCCCCGTAATATATATACATTTTCATATCGTTCTCCATCACATATATCGATTCCAAAACGATAGCCCTTTAGGTTTCGGTAAGGAGTTAGCTTGAACCTATTTTCTTATAAGGAAAACAATAGCATTCTGGAGGATAAAAGCGCCCGTATTTCGATTTCTTCTAAAATACGTAATCAATCTTAAAATCAATTTCAGATAATTGCAACACAAAAAACTGGTATGATTCTAGTGTGAACTTGTTAAAATCAAAATTTAACAACTGATATTTCAGAAGAAAAAAAGCGGAATAAATATAAATTTAACAGGACACACACACCCACACACACCCACACGCACCAAAAGAAAAAAATCAAACAAATGACTGCCTTGAGACTTGCACAATATTCGAACAAATCACTAATTTAACATTACTTGATAAATCGAAATATTCCCATTTAATTATGTACATCACTATGTCATCGTTCAATACCCTGCCTATGTGCTTATAAATATCTGCCCCCCCCCCAGCTGCCCCTCATATCGCCATGCAGCGTCGTTATAAGCATTTCAATCAAAACGACGCGAAAAGATAGGCTTGTGGGCCCTTAAAATCACTTAATTGCAGTCCCAAGGGACGCTTATGAGACGTGTAAAAAAAGCCCATTAATTGCAGCACTTATACCCAATACCTGATTTTTGTCAATCAGGTCCCATGTCACTGGGGAAATTGCGTAAAGTAAGGCAAAGATTTCAAAAATCGGGCAAAGTCACCTGAAGTTGCCGAAAGGCAGATCTCGCAACTTTGGAAAACTTTGTGCAAAAGGCGTGTGCGTTGTGCGTTGAAAGAAAGGGAAAAAAGGCAAGAAACACTAAGAGCTAGGAAAAAGATATGAGTTAAGAACACTTTTAAAGGCAGATGGACTATCAAGACCACGGATGTTGGTAGCCTACCAACAGTTGGTAGGTAACTCATTCAAAAGGCGAGGCCCAACAATAGAAAAGGCAAGATCACCAGCTTTCTTTTTAGAACGCGGAATGTCAAATGAGATTGCTGAATCTGAGCGAATCTGAGTAGGTGTGTGTAAGTCTTTGAACCATGCATACTGCATAATAGGTGCATATCACTCCCTATTCCAGAAACACTGCAGAAGAACTAATTGGGAGTATTAGTTAAGGTTCCCGTAAACTTAAATTTGTTGGAAAACCTCCAAAAAGCGGAGTTCCAGTGTTTCAGTATCTACACTATGTTGAGGACTAGTTTCAAAATTCATTTAGTTATACTGCTAAACAAAATTATGTACATCTCTTAGTCTCAGATTATCACTATTAAGAGTAATCGTTGCAAAACTAAGATATTTTACTAATGACACACGTGTTGTCCGCCAAGGTCAAAATAACCTCACGAGATAAGCCATTACTAAACTAAGCGGCTAAAAAGAAAGTGTGAAGAAACAACAATAGGTTAAATAAATTTCACCTGAAGGTCTGTAAGTTTTCAATATGATAAATAACTGTAAAAACGGCATTATGGGTAGGTAATGGTATGTTTACCTGAAAGATTTCATTTCCGAGTGTCTAGACAAATGTAATGTTCAGAATTAAACGACACACGTAGGACATAATGCTAACACTAGTCCCTTGTTTACGGAACGACTTGACGGGGATTTCTTGCGAAAAAGATTGTCAACAAATGGGACCCGATAATAATGACCACATTATTAAGGGCAAAAATTGTGGTGTTGTAAACCTTGATTGAACTATAGCAATGTAGCGTCATTGTATTAACTAGATTTCCATTACCTAAGGGGATATATGGGGCAAACTCATAAGCAGCTGGAGAGGCCACAATGAGAGGTAATCTGCTCATGTTTGTGTGTATTCACTATTGGGAATCAAATGATCTGAAAAGAGCTGTTTAGGTGTAATCCATCATAAAACTACGAGTTACAAAAAGTAAAAATTAGTCTTCTGTATATTTCACCTTCGCCTTAAGGTTTTTATTTTGCCAAATCTTCCAATGGTTTGTTATCAAATTTTAGCTGTACTCAACTTTGACTAAGAACTTCTTCAATAGATTTATTTTAATGAACAATGAGGCGTTGCAACCATTCTGTCATTTACGGTCTCTGATGACACGGTCTCTTATGACAAAACATCGTCGGAGCAACCACTTCAAATCACTGCTGAGACACAGATATATCAAAATAGGGAAGCTTTATCTTCTGTTCTGGATGAGCATGGCGTTTCCTTTATGTTAAAAGTAGCGTACATGCAGCAAGTGTGGTGAGATACGGCTAGGAGTGGCGTATCCGTATCTGCCACAATTGCCTTCTTTCCCGGGTTTTTAATCACGGTTTCTGTTTCAGCCGATTTGTTTGGATAAATGCGGGGTTTACAGGATCTTGAACCTACAAAGAAATACTGAGCAATGTTTAAATCGACCAGATATCCTGGAATACTGCAGTTGACTTGGATTCAGACAAACACGAAACGCTTCGCTTCCAGTACTACTGAAAGATATTTGAAGACATTTACGTAGCAGCAATTCATAGGATCTAAAGGCCTTTTTATGAAAATGACTGCTCTTCTTTGGGGGGCATGTGGTTTCCACCAAAAAGGAAGGTCACATTTAAGGCCACAGACCTGAAGGTTAAGGGCCAAATCCTCGCTTTTAACAATCCAAAACTGCTGACTCGTGCTTGCTAGATTACTTTCCTCTTTTCTTCAGAGTAGACATCCTATCAAAACATAATCGGGGAAATCATTGACAATTGGTGACGGGATGTGGGGCCGCATTGAAGAGTTTTTCGACTGCCTTTCACCAAACTAGAACATTTGTTTCCCGCCTTTAAAACAATTTACAGACTTTAGAAGGGGTTATAAATGTGAATCCTACTCTTAAAATTTTCAAAAGAAAGTTTGAATTTGAAGAATGCTGAATCAGAAGTTTTAGTCCAACCTCTAGGAAATGTTGGGAAATCATTAAAATAAGGGGGTTAAATTAATTTTGAAATCACACCAATATATTTGTCTCGTTATAAGGACTAAAAATCTTATAGTTAAACTTGTCCAGTGCTCCAATTCTGTTGAAACTGGTGTCAAATCATTTTATTTTACCACGTGCACGTTTGGCATTTGGTTGCCTAATTAGTGGTAAAAATGTAGCAAGGATCTAAGTGGTCAAAACTTGACCTCAAAATCCTATAGATGATGTGACATTTGTTTTATGTTTGCGGAGCACCCTGCTCGTGTAAGTCTGAAAAACTAACGGGCAAAAGCCCCTATACTTTGTATGGGAATTAAATAATACCAACATTCTTATTAAACATGCTTGCTAATGCTACATATTGTGATTAACTTAGATCAGGAAAGGTTCTTCAAGTAATTTATGACCAAATGTTATGTGGTCTGTCATAGGAAGTACTGTAATATTTTGCCTGCCAGAAAACAACAGAGGGTGTCCTGAATGTCAACTTGTGAGTTTACATATGACAACATAGGTCACATCATCTATGCGAAACTATCGCCCAAAGAATTAAAATGTATTTTCTGCTTTCAGTATGACCAGAGCAACAATTTAACACTGGTTTCAACAAAATCTGAGCATTGGATCATTTGCCCCAGGATGACCTTGAACCTAACTAATGGCCGAACCTAGACAAACTATACTTTTTTTTAATCCTAAATACTTTGGGGTAGACGTTTCATATAGAAGTCCCATTGATAGAAATGAGGTATTACAATTGATTCTGTCATGCGCTGTATGACGTTGTGCAGTAGCGCTTGACGGAATGAATGGCAATACCTCATTAGCATCAATGGGACTTCTATATTAAACGTCTACCTACTTTGGTGTACACTTCAAAACAATTTGACTTGATTTCAAATTTAACCCTGTACTACACTGTTAGAACAAAATTAATCAAGTTGTTTAAAATTTTAAACAAACACTGTTTACCCTGGTCATCACTCAACCTTGTTTAAAAATTAAGCAACTGGTTAAAAATTAAACAACTTGTTTAAAAATTACACAACTTGTTTAAAAATTACACAACTTGTTTAAAAGTTTAAAGGGGCATTTCGTGATCCATAGCCTCGTCCCCCCCCCCCCGACTCAACTAAAAACAAATTGAGATTTTTATGTCATCTGAACCGTTGGCCTGAGTATAGTATGTGTGCCTAATCTTACGTGCAAATTCGATATACTCTTGAAGAAACTCGTAATTTTGTATTTTCTGTCCGTAAACGGACAGAAAATACAACACAGTGGCCTATGGGTCACTGTGATACAAACATTTGCTCACAACATCAAAACGTACATTCAGAATCAACTGAAATTTTAGAAGTGGCCTTTTCTAGAGGATATCAAGTGAGCAATAAACAAAAACCAATGTGCTAGAATCACAAAATGCACCTTTAAGCATCAGTTGTTTAAATTTTTTAAACAAGTTGTTTGATTTGACTTTTAAACAAGGTTGAGCGATGACCAGGGTAAACAGCAGTTGGTTAAAGATTGCGAGTTGTTTAAAAAATTGTTTAAAACTTAGACAACCTTGTTTAAGACAACATGTTATAACAACAAACTAAACAATGTTGTTTAAAACTTAAACAATGTTGTAAAAATCTTAAACAACAGCACTTTAAACAACCCTCAGCAAAATTTTAAAAAGTGTTCTAACAGTGTAATTTTACCCCCTTATTTTACAGTGTCCCCCAAATTTATATTCTGATTCAGCACCCTTAAAACTATAGAAAACATTTTCAAATCCCCAAAACTTTGAGAATAGGATTCTCATTAATCATGTTAATAACCCTACTACTTTGGTATGATCTCTTAGCATTTGATCCCGTTTTTCTCTAAATTTAACAGAATTCCATTTTTTCACAATTGTCGCAATTTTCTAAAATTTAGACCATTTTAAAAATGTGTTCAGTTTTGTATTTCGGCAGCTATCGCGACCGCCAATCTCATCAGAAAAACCTTCAAAGCCCTCATCGAAACACCCCTATTTGTGAATTGCTGTCTGCACACACCCATACCGTCACTTCCAAATATTTCATTTCCAAAATGTATTTGTAAGAAATTATTGTTATGAATAATTAGCCAAATTTGCTCAATTGTTAATAATGCTTACGCTTCAGAAGCATTTCAGATCTCACGCGTGGCTTGTGAATAATATATTCTGTCACTTTCTAAGAATCATTAATCATTTCATGGGTGTGTAAGAAGTAAATATCGTCTGATCATGGACAAATCTAGACCTGGAGTTCACTAACCTTCAGAAGTCATTTGAAATTTAACGATATCAACTTTACTAAACTAAGACTACTAAGCTGACATAGTTGTTATATAAATAGGGTTCGTGTGCTAAAGCGCGTTGAATGTGCCAAACTCTAATTACACTTTTGGCAGGTTTGGTCTAGGATTCAAAGCATGGCGAACCGCAGAAATCCTTCGCAAATTAACCTTATAGTTTTCAAGTCAACCCAGGGGTCATTTAATGTCACTGTTTGACACACCTGAATTTCTACAATCACAGGTAGCGTCCTGATCTGCTTCCAGGTTGCCCCACTTCTGCAAGGAAACCTTAGATCGGCCGGTTCTGGTTCTCAATCTGTTGAGACATCGCCATTCAGCCCATGAGGAGTCAGCTCCAAGTGGAAGATGATCACCAGGTTCAATACCAATAGATTTTACTTGGTTGATAGCAGGTCTTTTTTCCACAAGGCGACTCTCTTAAAATCCTTAGGGGTTGGACTTTGCTTAAGAAACTCTCTCTGGATTTAAGGTGGTTAGCAACTGGTCTCTGTCCAGACATTGGGTGCTTCACATTAGATACTTGGCAGCTACGTTCTATTTTGTTGCCCTAAAAACTATATTATGTTGATATTATAAGCCAAAGGTCTAACGAATCCCAAAGAGTCATATCTAGGCCAACCTTAAAACACAATAACCACACCTCATTCGGACTACCTTACTGCACACACCCCATAACATTGAGTTAATAGGTAAAACTTTACTGAAAAACCCTGAGAGAATTCACTGCTTACAAAGAATATTATATTGAACTTTCTGCCCAATTAAACAAACATTATCATGTTCATTATGTAGACAGGATGGAGGATGACGAGCCTTCAGTGACCCGGTTAATTTTACTAGGGTAGGGTTCAGTCACGGGGAAATTTTTACTATGGTCTGTTGCAACAGTAAGTTGACGTTCTACCAATCAAGTATGTTAATAGATGTATGTGTTATGCGATGCACTTGAAATTCCGCAGTGAATTAAACATTACCGGTACAAGATAAGAGCGGGAAACGTCATGGCATAGATGTGTCGCTCAAGTAAGGTTAATCTAGCTCATCCTAATGGTTACTGATTGGTCTTGTAATTTACTTCTGAAATTTAATTTCTTTTTCCAATTATCTTGTTATGTCTACATAGCGAAATATAACATGACATTGACAGAGGATTACCGATTAGTTGAACATTTTTGATCATTTTTCCGTTCAAGAATAAATTCATTGTCTAAAATATAGTGAAGGTTGGTACACACTGCAAACGACCATTTTTTCTTTCAAGGTTAGAACGAAATCTGCGCTCATAGCTATGTGAATCCCGTATGTTGTGTAGCCCTGCCTGCTCTCAATTTGGTTTTCCTCCACCCCCCCCCCCACATCGACTGGTAAAAACAAAGAAACAAAAAAGCAAACATGAGCAATCAAAGCGGCATGTTTGTTTGAAAAACCCTTTTAGGACCCAAAGAATTTGACCAAATAACTATAAATGATGTGATATGCGCCCCCTGTTGGTGTAAGAGAGAAAGAGGTCATTTTATGGTCATAAATATAAAATGTTTTAAAGATCCGCTTTGAGATTTCAGCATGTCATTTCCTCATGTTGAATTAAACGTTATAGATTCATTATAAAATATCGATGGACATTTCCATTTCGTTTTTACGAAAAGTAGTTTGATGGATCAGCGTTCATGTTTGAAAGCGATGCTGATCTTTCTTCGATTCGTACAGTTATCCCCACAATAAGTTATCCCTAAGTGTTACTTTTTAGACACCCTGTAATATTCCCACATGGCGTTATATCTATTAAAAACATTGAGGTTCTACTTTATGTTTATTTTTCTATAAATATCTTTGAAATCCCATCATCAACACCAAAAGGATATAAACTTGAACACCCTATGTTAGCCACGCAGAATACTCTTTCTATAAATACTTATTGGCAACACACTTGCTCTAACCAAATACGCTTGGGATATATGTTTTCAATTCTTGACGTGGACAAGAGTTTTACGAGTAATATATTGCCATGTTGTTTTCAGTTCATTATCTGACCTTACAGCGGACATCCTTAATGTAGGCTTTTTGCCAAAATGATGGCATAACACTGTCTGTTCCTGCTAGACCGAAGACTAATTCGAGCTACATACAACAGTATATTAATGATACATACATGGGTGTTGAGAAACTTGTGAAAGTTGAGAAAGTTTTTATAGTTGACCACAAATCTTATTCATTATACATTCTCTTTCTTCTAAAAACATTGTCTAGACTTTTTAGTTAAAATCAAGCTTTGTTTATAATATCAAC
This sequence comes from Ophioderma brevispina, assembly GCA_023653785.1. Classification (NCBI taxonomy): domain Eukaryota; kingdom Metazoa; phylum Echinodermata; class Ophiuroidea; order Amphilepidida; family Ophiodermatidae; genus Ophioderma; species Ophioderma brevispina. The sequence goes on along the minus strand of JAMKCH010087704.1, from coordinate 4,087 downwards.
AAACCTCAAATTCTGTGCAATGTATAACACATTGTTCTTTTGCACGATTTTGAACGAGTACCGTTCTGTATCATGTTTGTTTACTTTTATACATTGTTCTGTGATATTAAGGGGGAGTATGGGGTCTGAAGCAGTGAACTTTGAAATGATTTTTCTTAATTTTCCTAAATAGTGGTATATACATGTTATACATCATATTTAGTTTAGTGGGTAGAAGGGGGTCTCGTGCACCCCCCTGAAATCAATTTCTAATCAATGTCTCTATATCAGAAAAATGCGTAGAAAACGATTAGCTATGTTAAAAAAATCAAAAATTGTCCCACGTGCCATTTTTAGGTAAATTTATGCAAATTAGGATCGCCATTACAGAAAAATATAGTTTTCAC
>JAMKCH010087703.1:0-48961 GCA_023653785.1 Ophioderma brevispina | reverse complement strand
TCGTTGTCCCTTTAGCTGAAGAAGACGTCTTTTGATTAAGTCGACAAAAATGTATGTCACAAATAGATCGATGGAGAATGGTTTATGATGTGTTTAAGTTATGCAACCTATTCTGAATGTTTTTTTAATGTACTTTGACCTCAATTGACCTTTGTGACCTCTAGGTGACACATTGAAATTGACCTGTGCAGGTGGTTCAATATCCAAATCTGTTTTCCAAATTAATTCTCTACCTCTGCAAAATTTGATTTGCTTGTATAACAAAATCAGGCATTTTTTCCATTATCTCCCTTAACTAACATTACAATCCTGTGTTAATATGAACAACTTCGGGACCAAATTGAGAAACGGGGCACCTCGGGCCTGTCAAGGGTGGTGTCATTGTTAAGATACGGGGCATTGTTCTTCCCAATTCAAGTTGAGATTTCGTCTCCAAATATCATGACTTTAAGAAATACGGCGTGTTTTCGTTTCAAACAATCCAAGTTTTCAATAACCAAAATAAGGTAAATACTATTAGGAAACATGCTATCTCCGATTTTGTTGGACTGAAATACTCAGATTTCGGCTGAATCGACTCAATCTCTTTGTTTTCGTCTCCACATGTAAACAAACCACGGCGCATCGGGGTATACCTTTCTGCGCCACAGGGTCATATCTTGTTAAAGTCAGCTGAGCGTGCCAGCTTCTGTCGGCGATGTGATCATGAAAATGAAAGAGTACTCCTGCGAGAAGCGCCCTTTGTGGTCTATGCTTTTAAAAGGAGTGCCAAGTGATATAATTGGGATAATCGGCGTTGCGTAATACAATTAGGGAAGAGCTTTCTCCTTCTCTCCTACCTCCATGCTCTAATTCATGGCACCGGTTGTGGAAAGAGATCAGAGTCCGGCAGGTATTAGTCCGGGCTCCATAGACGGACAACGGGAATAAAGCGTGATGAAACTAATACTGCGTGAAGAGTCAAACTGAATCGATGCACTATGTTCACCATTGTTTCCGGACTGTGACCCTGGGAGGATCTATATCTCCTGCCACACAGGTGGTCCGGTTACTGGGCTTTCTCAGCATCTAAAACTTACAGATGAGTTAAACTTTGTGTTTGTTGATGATTCTTCTACGGAGCCCGTAAGGTGTGAAATGGTTATTTTGTTTCTTGTGGCCTCCAAATATTATTTCGTTCCATCGAAGTATATTTCGTTCCACACGACATCTGTCGTACCCTTCCTTTTTGGTAATATCACCTACTGAACATAGCTACAATATGTGCGAATGTGGAAAGAACGTTTTATTCTGTTGTAAACTATAAAAAATGAGCAATTATTACAACAAAAAAAATCACAAGGATTATTGTATATATCCCAAATGTCATATGTCTGAGACTGTTTGTTGTACATTTTAAAAGGACCCAAGGACATAAAAAAATATTCAGACATAATGAAAATGGACCCTTACTGATATCATCTTTCACAAATTTCAACACAATTGGGATGTTTACATTCTGTAAAATCAGTAAAAACAGCAAGAGTTATAAGAGATTATATGCGCCCCGCGGAAAATCAAGGTGTTGAACAGCCTTGGACATGATTGCCATGATATTTGGTTCAAGGTTGCAGGCCAATTATAAAAACTACAAGAATATCTACTTGGATCACAGCGGATATGAAATGATAAATCATACGAAACGTACGTATGATTCTACACCTAATACAAACCACGGGTATTTTTCTTGCTATGACAATGAAAACGATAGCACTACTTATTCCAACAGAATAAGTATAAAGAAAACTAGTGATCATTTTAACATAAATAATTGAGGATTGTGCAAAGCTAGTAGTTGGCTGATATTCAATTATTCTAGTTCCAATATTCAAAAATTTTCTTTATTTTCATAGGTCTCGTATGATATGATTTATCATAGAAGGCCGAGTCCTTTTTTGTTTTACACAATCCAACGGAAATGCTTTTAAGCGAGTAGCCTATAAGAGGTGTTTGGATCCATCGTGTAAAATTCGGCAGTGTTAATTAGATTCATCAATTTGTAATAGAAATAAATTATTATAGCTCAAGTTTCGAGGACCAAGCCGAGAGTACGGGTTTTTAAAATTACCTGCTATGAACATAATATGATTGTGTGATGTAGCTAGGTATTTTGATGGGTGTATGGCCACACGTGGATTTTATGTGTTATTTTGTTTTTAAAGCAATTCCCAAAATAAAATTTCACAACCAGTACTTAACACCAAAACTATAGCAGAAAGATATTTTGTAACTGTGTCTAAAAAAAGTTAAGTTATAGTCGCAGTGCTCTTCTTCCCTATTCTGGAATGAATTACTTTATGGACGTGCCCTTTAGCTATCTCGTTTTGCCACTCGCTTAACAAATATTATCATCATGTCATTGGACAGGACTATATTCATATTTAGGTCTTATTGTATTGTCGATTTGTTTTGTAGATGGTTGACACAAGGTCGTCTTCTTATATAAAAAAGGAAGTGACATATTTTCTTGCGATGGTAGGCAAATACCTATTTGTATTTGCAAATCGTTGAAAGTAAGTATTGTTCAATTATTGACTTAATATAGCTTTATATAGACATCACAGAAGACGGTGGGGGAAACCTCGGCAAATCTCTTACTAAAGGCTAAAAGGGGGCATGATGTAGGGGGAAAAATGAACAGAAAAAAGATAAAGGATCAAGCAAGTGTAAGAGAAAGAGAGAGTAGAGAGGAGCTGGGGAGAGGAGAAAGGAGGGGATGGGAGTAGGTTAGAGTGAGACCCCCAGAGGGAACTACAGATGACATCTATCATAAGAAAAATCTTCATCCACGCATGGTGCAGAGAAAAAAATATGACATACAAATGTGATACTTTCTTTTCAACTATACAATGTATAACTAAAATGACTTCAATGAACTTTTTACAAAATCCGTGAGCCCAGCAAATATTCGTATCGTTTGCACGTATTACAAGGAGGATTATAGGCAATGCTGCAAACATTAGAATGTTCAGTTACATTACCAGAGAGATGTCCTACGGTATAGTAGCAGCTAATAGATTTTTAGATAGGTGGATTTTTGGATTTTCGGTACAACGAAACTTCCAAGAGAGGTCTCCGTACGTTAGTAGCAGCCAATAGATTGCTAAATACGTGGAATTTTGGATTAAAAATGCTGGATCAAGTCATTTGATTTCAATAAATATTTTTGTGAAAATAAAGGAATATACAAAATACAATGGTATTATCCTATAACGCATACTTCTCTTTTACGCCTGATTATATTTAACAAAATGTATTTGCCAATTCACCCACAACAGCTTACGGGGCATTCCAAACATGTTACCCAATTATCAATAAAGAGAGGTTTATTTTCGATTTGAATAGGGAATTGACTAACGGATCTACAGTATGCTTAGAGAAGTTAAGGTAAGTCGCGAATTGCTACAAATTCTTCGGAAATAATGGAAAAAATAAGTAATTTTCCTCGTTTAAAAAATAAATTCATCGAGTTTTCTTGTCGTTATTTTAATTATTTAAACAATAATGTCTTAAAGAGTTAAATGATCAACCTTTTAAAATTCCCAAACTTTTTTTTCCATTTTTTCTTGAAAAGTGTGTGATTTATTGACCTTTTCAAATAATCAAACTATTCAAATCTTTTTAGATGACAATCAAACAATACTGAGGATTTTGGTCGACATGTTAAAGCGAGAGTCGGGAATTGAGTTTTACCGAAGTTCGTTTCTTAAATTTTTGGGCAATATAAAACCAAATCCACGTATGAAACATCTTTTTGTATATTTTTTCTGAAACAAACTTCTGTATTTTCAGTGAAATTAAAAGAAAGTCATTGACAACGCAAGCATCGTATTACAAGTGTGAAGTTATCAGAAATAACTTAACCCTTTGGGTGCTGTATACGATACAAATAGGAAGAAATCACTTGACGCAGACATCACTATCATAAAACGCATAAAGTAATCGGAGATAAATAAGTTAACCCTCTGGGTGCTATAGACGATACAAATCGGAAGACATTCCTTGATAACGCAGACATCGCTATTAGAAAACGCGTAAGGTAATAATAGATATATAAGTTTAACCTCTGGGTTCTGCAGACGAGTTTTAAAATGTGACACATTTCACAAAAAAATCAAAATTATGTATTTTTGGTGATATTCGGAATCCACAAAGAAATGCATTCAAAAGAGTCCAACAAGCTTAGTCTTATAGGTCAGTCGCTTTGGACCCCAGGTCGTCTCAAAAGCAACTTGTTTAAAAGGTTTGAGACGACTTTTAAAAAGCAAATTCTGGAAGTATGAACATTCTTTGAACATCAGGGTTTTTTTTTCGCTGTCGTTTATGGAGCCCAGACTATGGCTCGAAGCGGACTGTATCTCCTTTTACACCGTGACGAATCCCTGGGTATACTCTGTAAATGCAAAAGAGTAAATTTAACTCTTTTAGAGTGACTACTTCTGAAAAGAGTGAAATTTCAATTTAATTTAACACTCAATTAGACTTTGGACTCAAAGTTGGGTTGCTATAACAATTCATAACACCTAAGTGTATAAGTGGGGGGGGTCCATGTGGACCCAATATTTTGTTTTTCGTGTGCCATTTTTTAATGCTAAAATATTTTTGCCCAAAATTGTATGTAATTGCCTAAAATATCAATTGCGCATATTTTGGTGGAAAAAAATCAAATCAGCCATGGTATTATTATGCTAATTAGCATAATTAAGCATTTTGGTAGCACTATTCAAAATAGTGTGGGGTCATGTGGACCCAATATTTTGTTTTTCGTGTGCCATTTTTTAATGCTAAATTATTTTACCATAAAAGTTTATGTAATGACCAGAGTTTTTGTAACAAATTTCACCGCAAAGTCATTTTCAGAGGGGAACCAAATGAGCCCCCCCCCTTACACTCATATACTTGTGGCTGGCCTTTGTAGATTATACATATTGCCATATCTGTATTTGTTCGGCATCATGCGATAGCCAGAGTTTAGTTGAAGTCTCGTGAATGTCATCAATCATGTCAAATACTAACAAAAGCATAATTGTGTATTCAATATTCAATTGGTCTTTCCACCGTCGAGGACTTTCCCCTGAAGATATTAATACTACTACTTCTATCAAAACATCATGCTGTGCTTCATGAATTGCAAGCTAGGCTCATTTGCTCTAATGCTTTACAGAGTACAAACGTCTTGTTGTATATAGTTTTATATGTAAGGTTGACAGTGACAGGAAAGCTGCATTTTTGGGGAAGGGTCGAGCTCGTAAATTCTGTGTTAAGGTAAAGGATCATGTTTAGGGGGACTTATATATTAATACAATTTGTTGATTCAAAGATTCCGGGTGATTGTGATCATGTTCTTAGTAAATTTCTTGTTTTTCTTGTTGCATATCTGGATTAAACGCCCAGATGTCTCAGAACATGTTGTAGACGAATCAAGAAAACAAATTCTTGTCTTTCATGTGACCTAGGTTTTCAGAAATTTGCCTCCAATACAACTAGAACTTAGTGATACTTTTGTTTATGCATCTCTGTGTAAAGAACCTTGCGGTTATGTTTGATTTCACTATGGAAACCTATGGCATATTCGTGGGTTTACCACTTTTGATGCATGTCACCATGCTTGTGGGAGAACGTGGTGTAGTGGTTAGGGTGTTTGCCTGTGGCTAGATAAGTAGATTAAGTAGTTTTAGGTACCAGTAGCGTAAGTTCTGTATATAGTGTGTCTCTCGATGAAAGTGTCTCTTATAACATGTTTGAATATGTTTCTGACAGTGAATTACTTGAAGTGATCAATAAGTGTCCTAACAAAACATGTCCTCTTGATATATTACCAACATGGCTTGTCAAGTAACATGTTGAGGTGTTGCTTCCTAACTTGTTGGTCCCCCGCCAACTTTAGTTGGCAAAGGGGGACTATAGAAATGCCCTGCGTCCGTGTGTGTGTGCGTGTGTGTGTGTGTGCGTGTGCGTGTGTGTGTGCGTGCGTCCCACGCAGTATCTCTGGATCTAAGCAAGTGTGGGTGTCCATCTTCGCAACAAAGATGCATCTCAAGTAGGCGTTGGCTGGGATGTAAAGTGGGTCATGTGACATAGGTCAAAGGTCAAATATGGTCAAAAATAGGGTCAAATTTGGTCAAAAATAGGATATATTGTTATAAGCCTTGTAAACACGGTATCTTTTGATCTAAGCAAGTATGGGTGTCCATCTTTGCACCATAGATGTCACCAAAGTAGACGGTGGATGAGTTCGGAGGTGGGGCATGTGGCATGGGTCAAAGGTCAAATGCGGTCAAAAATGGGATTAAATTGCTATAAGCCTTGGCAATTGTGGCAGGATGATGAAACTTGATGGGTGTGGTCAACATTCAGTGCCGAAAAATTTGAAGGTCATTTCAAGGTCATGCGGAGTCATTCAAGGTCAAATTGGATAATATTGCTATAACCCTTGTCAAATGTGGTAGGATGATGAAACTTGGTGGTTGTGGTCAACATTCAGTGCGAAAAAATTTGAAGGTCATTTCAAGGTCATGCGGGGTCATTCAAGGTCAAATGGAATTAAATTGCTATAGCCCTTGTCAATTGTGGTAGGATGATGAAACTTGGTGGATGTGGTCAACATTCAGTGCCGAAATTTTTGAAGGTCATTTGAAGGTCATGTCGGGTCATTCAAGGTCAAACCACTAAGTAGGTGGTAGGATGATGAAACTTGGTGGGTGTGGTCAACATTCAGTGCCAAAAAATTTGAAGGTCATTTCAAGGTCATGCCGGGTCATTCAAGGTCAAACCACTAAGTAGGTGGTAGGATGATGAAACTTGGTGGGTGTGGTCAGCATTCAGTGTCAAAAAATGTGAAGGTCATTTCAAGGTCATGCGGGGTCATCCAAGGTCAAATCCATACACATGGTAGTATGGTCATGAAAACTGATGGTGTAGTACGCATTCAGTGCCGAAAATTTTGAAGGTTATTTCAAGGCCCGGGTTTCAAGGTCATGGGGTTATTCAAGGTCAACTAACTCAACATCTGGTAGGTCATGAAACTTTGTGGATGTGGTCAACATTTCTAAGCCTAAAATTGTGAAGGTCATTTCAAGGTCAAGTAGGGTCATCCAAGGTCAAATAACTACAAATAGTTGTATGGTCAATGTAGTCAACATTTGATACCGTCAAATTGCAACTGCTATGGCAGCAGCCTTAGTGGTTTGAGAACCACTTATTTCCATCACAATTCTCCCTGTGATCTTAAAATTATATGTCCCTCCATTTACTATCGCGACGGGCGGGGGACCTTTGTGGTTCTAGAACCGCCTTGTCTGAAATTATTAATTGACCCAGGCCCGTAACCGGGGAGGGAGAGGGCGTGGCGGAAACCCCCTAAATCCAAAAGCCCCCGAGTGCAGGGTGCCAAAAGGTAGGGGGTTTATGGTTAAAATTTCGGTAAAATTGTCAAATTCGGCGAATTTTTGGGAAAAAACCCTCTTTTAAAAAAAAATGGCCCACAAAAAAACTTAAAGACGTTTCAATCTTGAACACCTCTGATGGAGTTTGGGTCAATAATGATTCTGACCAACATTTTTACACTAACCATAAATTTGCTCAATCTTAACGACAAGACAGGCGGGCAACGCGCCTGTTAATTTTATCATATAACCCTATCAAAAACCGGTAGGCCCACGGGTGAACTATTCCTTGTTCAAACCTCAGCGAGTAGGTACAATGTACAATGGCTCTAAAGATTGTACTTTACAGCTACTTTTAAAATGCCATGAAGACGGATTAATCATCATACTAACGTCTTAAATTTCATTTAAATGTTAAAAGTTACACCTAGTGTGTGCCACTTTTAAAGCTATATACAAACACCAGATCTTTGACGATTAAATTTGATATCATCCCTCAACATGGAATTAATTCTCAATCATATAGTGCTCGACAAAAGTCTAGCAGTGCAAGGCGAAAATTGATCTGCCCTGCGTTTGCAAAGAACTAAAAGTACTCAATTTTGATTACATTATCGGGTTTACATATTTACTTCTTATTTCTCTGATGAATTCAAGTATCAAGTGTTTTCATATGCATTATAATGAAATCTAATAGGCCCTATAAACATAGATATGGATTATAAATCCCAGCTTCACTTTTTCAATATATGTTTCCAAAAGTAACAAAGATAAAAAACACACACTCAAATACGAAACACATTCACACATACATAGCAAATTTCATGTAAGCTACTTTTCAGACATAAACAAAATTAGTATGCAAATATTTTCACCGTTTTCTGGAATGAGATGCGAAGTTCATACCCAATTAAGTTAAATTGTTCAGTGAACTTAAGTAACTTTAATTAAAAATCCAGAGAACAAAAGTTAGTTACCATTTAAGAACTAAACTTGAAAAATTCCAACCCATGCATATTACTAAATGACGTCACCTCTTCTTCCACGGAGTGTCACGTAAGTTACGGTGTGTGAAAAAATGGAATACATACACCTAAACCTAAAGAGTTACATCTTTACCTACATCAATTTGTACACACACGCGTATAGCAAGCTAAAAAGGTCATAACGTATTGCTCACAACGCGTTGCTTTCTTAGCAGTGCGCTGCTTTCGGAAAGCAACGCGATCAGCAAAATAAAAAGGCAACGCGTTGCTTTCCGACAGAACGCGTTGTTAATGAAAGCAACACGTTGTTTTCGTTAGCAATGCGTTGCTTTTTCTCCTTTCTGATTGGTTGGCATAGCAATGCGTTGCTTCTTTCTTTTTCCTGATTGGTTGGCTGAGCGACGTGTTGCTTTTACTCTTTTTGATTGCTTGGCAAAGCTAGCAACGCGTTGCTTTTCACCTTCCTGATTGGTTGGCTAAGCAACGCGTTGTTTTTTTTTTTTTTTTTTTTTTTTACCTACATCAATTTGTACACACACGCGTATAGCAAGCTAAAAAGGTCATAACGTATTGCTCACAACGCGTTGCTTTCTTAGCAGTGCGCTGCTTTCGGAAAGCAACGCGATCAGCAAAATAAAAAAGCAACGCGTTACTTTCCGACAGAACGCGTTGTTAATCAAGTTAGATGTTATTTTCTCGAGGTGGCACTATTTCATCATGGACGGTCATAAACGTAGCATTCCAGCTCTGCCGTTAAGTCCAATCTGGGATCCCAATTCTAATTAAAAAATGGCTTATTTTGTGATAAATACGCATTTTTTAGCATTCTCGTTCGCAGGTATAGTTTCCTAGACAATTACCAACGTAACTGTGCAAAAATATCAAATTTTGAAAATTGGGGGCGCTCTTCAAAAAATGTGCCAATATTGCTTTAACGTCCCCTCTGAAGGACGGGATGCTTTCATGATTCATTTGCCCAATTCCAAGGAAACCATGGAGGAGAGCGGTATTATGTATTTAATCTATAGCTGGTATACAGATCAAATCCAGAATTGAGTACCAGAATAAATCCCAGGAAGTGACCCCACCGGGATTCGAACCCGGGATTTTTGGTAAATTTACGCCGCACCCTAACCACTAGACCACGCTTCCGTTAGCAACACGTTGCTTTTTACCTTTTCTGATTGGTTCTCTAAACAACGCGTTGCTTCCATTAGCAACGCGTTGCTAATGAAAACAACGTGTTGCTTTTATTAGGAACGCGTTGGTAATGAAAACAACGCGTTGCTAAACTACTGTCAGAAAGCAACGCATTGTTTTTTGTTTTTTACATTTCTGATTGGCTGGCTAGGAGACTTTGGCTCTCTCCTAGAACTACGACGTGTTGTATTTTAGTTAATACTATTATCTTTTTAAGCTATTTCCGGGGCTAATATAATAAACCATCACGGTAGCTTGATGAAGCATTTATGGATACGTACACTTGTAATGGTGGTGGAAGGATAAGAACCAGTTTATGACACGAGGACTGTTACTAATGTGTGACATGGCGTCTGCTTTTTCATAACTCATGATATGACGTGAAGATATAATACCAACTTCTAAATATCGCACCGTTTTAAGGCTTTGACTCAGAGATTTCCTGATGATGGCCCCTCAATTTTCTAACAAATCATGTTTCTGCTATAGCTGGTCCACATGCTAATCCAGTGTGAATATCTAATATTCAAATCGACGGTTCTTCATAATAGAAAATAACACATGTAATAAAATTCTGGTCCGGATTTTTTTGTTATACACAGTATCCGACGGTATACAGTTATAGGCCTACTATTACACATAAATGTTTACCTCAGCAAAACAAATCTCAAACTTGAAAATGATTTTTTTTTATTTTATTATAGGTAACTATTTTTAGTTCTAGTGACTATCGTAGTAAATACACGAAAAAATTGTATATATTTCGAAACTCTCAGTCAGCCTTTAATGGCCTCATTCACCCCCGGCTCATGCTTCTCAACGTTTTTACCTTTCCAATATAAATTACTATTTGTCTCATTTGAATATTTGACACAATTACGAAAACATTCATTTATTCAATAGTTACATTCTGTTTTATCTGATGACTCTGTTATTTTATAAAAATCATTCATTGGTTTGATCCATAGGCAAAACATTACACGTGGGCAATGTTTATTCCCGAATAATTATTTAGGCTAAAAGTTTTAACAGCAACTTATCCTTGATAATACCAACTGTTAAAGTAATCGCCCAGAATCCAGGAAAACGAAAGTAAAGGTATGTAATTGTACGCGCGATACTCGTGGCAGGGGACAGACTTCAAATATGCACATATATACTAAACCTTTAAAGTAAACAGCATTATGCTACTGTGGAAAAAAATACTCTTCCATTTTTGAAAATTATTAGCTTCCATTAGCTCAGTTAAAATATCAGCCCATTAGGGGTTCTGGTAGTGTATATATATTGGCCAGTTTCAATAAATGACATAGTTTAGTAATAATATGGTAATGAACACGTTCAAAGCTATCTGCTTAGAAGAGTTCAAGATATCTGTTCATAAATATCTTTTTAACTATCGTGGTCAGTCAATAATTCGTGGGGCCTTTATGGAAATTACGGATTACTCGTTAAAAAACAATATGACAAGATTTTTAAAGGTGACACCAGAAGACACATTCAAGTAGCTAGATGTCTCATTGGAAGTCAGGTGTGTTTTTCTACATAATGTAAAAACGATCTTCATATGCTCGAAAATCGGTTTCGTAAATAAATTACCTATGAAACAAAGTGCCCACGAGGGATTTTTTTGTTTTTAAAGTTCACTATTCCAAGATATTTTACATCTGGCCATGTTGCGTGATTTGAAATGAAATCAAAACAACAAAACATGTCGCGTGCGGTAGGAAAGTTTCAAATCATTACAGTGTAAGATTCAACAAATTCTCATATAATTGTGAAAGAAAATACTACCCCCATGAAATAACAAATTTGTTTAAATGTAGTTCTGGTCCAATGCTGATGGCAAAGAGCTTAATTTGATTGTTTCTCTGTAAATATTCCTAGGGTTTTTTCCTTTCGTAGATTTGTGTTCTACCGTGCTTAATATTGACGTACGTAGTCCGGAGTTATCGGAAGATTCATTTGTGAGGAAAATGTGCAGAAGTTTCAAGGTGAAAAATTTCAAAAACCGTTTTGTTGTTTTTGAAAGCATATTTAGTTGCTAGAACATAATGTAATACAAATCTTTATACATGGAATTCAAAATAGTGGAAGAATAAGCTCTTTAAAATCTACAGAATAGTATTGTTATACTATGATCAGCATAATAGTTTTTTTAATTATTTTCGCTTCGCTGATTGGGTTCCGTTGGACAAAACGATTCACTGTAAAAACAAAAGAAACGAACAATCCAAACCAAAACACAAAATATTAAAAAAAAATGTAAAAGTAATGTTTGGAATCAGATACACTGGAAAGTGTGTAAGTGTGAACTTTGTCACCAACTTAGCACAAAACAGTAATGGTTATTGTAAAAGATAATAATTTTGGTTGTTTTATTATTTAAATTAATTGGTTTTTTTTGTTTTTGTTTTTTTGTTTTTTTGTCAGGACACCCCGAACGAAATCAAAAATTACGATAGTCACCTGGCTTAAAGAGGTGCTGGGTGAAGAGGTGAGTAGTATCGTCTTTAGCATTTTTGGACAATAATGAAGGAGTTTGACAACATGTTATTATAGTGCGTTGAATTTTAATAACTGAATAAATATTTATAATGTATCATCATAGGCTTGCAAGGAAATAAATACACTGATTGTCAGTGATTGAAATCTCAATTTTAAATTTTGTAAGAATTGTTAATATAAACTCAGGTTAATTACAGCATTACAAATGGAACATAACGCTGAATAAATATTTTTTATAATGTATCATAATAGTTCGTATGAAAATACAGAATTGTCGAGCTTATTTACATCTACAAGTCTGAAATTTTGTAAGATTTGTTACATATAAACCTCAGGTTGGTTAATTACAGCCATACAAGAACATAACGCTGAATTAAATATTTTTATAATGTATTCATATGTTCGTAAGGAAAATACCGATTTCGAGCTGGATATATTACATCCAAATTCTTAAAGGGGCATTCGTGATCAACAACCCTCGTACCCCGACTTACCTGAAAAAAAGTTGAGATTTTTATTCCATCTGAACGTTAGCCGTAGTAATCCATGTTTGTACCAAATATACAGGTGACAATTCGGTCCCGTCTTGTAGAAATTCGCGATTTTGTATTCTGTCCGTAAACGGACAGAAATTACAGCACCGTGGCTATGTACCGGGTGGAGGAGGAAACAACAATGGGGGGCTTTTGTTCCATAACACAAAACCAGACAGTCGGAATCAACTCAAATTTGTGAATAAGCTTTCCAAGGATATCTAGAGAACCAGGAATAAATCAAACTGAAGGTGCTGGAATCACGAAATGTACCCTTTAAATTTTGTGTAAGATTTGTTTACATTATAAACCTCAGGTAAATTACAGCATACAAGAACATAACGCGCCATTTGTGTAGTATATCTGTAAGCCTTGAAGATTTGTTTGAAGGATGCTGAATCAGAATTTTAAGGTCCAATATGACTATGGTAAGTTTTTAAGAAAATTGTTAGATAATAAGGCCACATTAATATAGGGATAATTTTGAAATCACCTCAAATTGTGTATAAATGTGCACCAATGTACTTGTCTCAAAAAGGTATGCTTTGTCAAGGCAGCCCGAATAATATTCAAGGTGGTCCTTTATGGCAAAACTACCTTTCTCAAAAATTGGAATTTTGAGATATTTAGCTGTAAAGTTAATCGTTCTATTTCACATAATTAAAATTAGCAGGATGAAAAACCTTTAAAATATTTACCATATCATTTTTTTTTCAATAGGGGCCAATTTAAGATTGCACAGGGGTCAAACCGTTAAACTACTCCAAACATGTTTGGTCATAAGGATTCCAAAAATGTATAGTTTGTACCAATTGGATTATGTTGCCCTGTGCACGGCCTATTTGGTCACATAAAATGATAACTATGCATTGCAGATGCTACTATTCCTTATTTTGACACATTTTGACGCATTAAGCTAGATGAACTTTATTTTTCATTATTGACTAGGTGGACAATATGACCAACTTTTCAACATGTTTGGAGCATTTTAAAAGTTTGACCCTGGGTAACCTTAAACTGGCTCCTATTGAAAAAGTGACACCACAATTTGAGACCACTAACTGCCTTGCATTGATATGGAGGGTCCATACTAACTAGGTGTCAAAGCTTATAGCAGGGGACTGTAGTGAAAGAGTGTGCGCTTCCGGATAAAATTGTGAATTTTTGCACACAAGTACTTTAGGCATTGAAAATCCATAAAATTCATGGAAGCACTCGTCAACCCCCCGTAATGGCCCCCAGCTGGGGTTTCAAAGTTATACAGGGGTCAAAAATTTTAAAATGTTCCGAATGTGTTAAAAGGCACACCGTGGTGTATGTATGGTTACAAGGATTCCCAAACGGTATAGTTTACACTATCTATGGCTTATATTTCGGAGTTACGGGGTAAAAACTAGAAATGGTGAAAAAGTCAATTTTGGTGTGTACATGGGTCAAAAGTTAAAAGTTGCTTTGATTCAGTTAATATGTGGTGCAAATTGTTTCTCTAGCTTAAAGGATTGAAATAAGGAATAGTTTGCCTTATCTGTTATGTTTAGTTTTCACGTTATCCAACAAAATAGGTCACAGGTCAATAGAATCCAAGCTGCCAATAGCTGTTGACTTTATTCGCCATTTTGGTTAATAACCAGACACGTAAGATAGTCAAAACTATTCCTATATTTCATTCTATAAGCTAAACCAACAATCTGAACCACATTTTACAAAAATTGGAGCAACTTCTAATTTTGACCCCTGTACAAACCAAAATTGACTTTTTTACCATTTTTACAGTTTTTACCCCATAATTCCTAAACTATAAGTCACAGGTAGTATAAACTATACCTTTTTGGAATCCTTGTAACCAGGCAGACATCATGGTGTGCTTTTCAACACAATCGGAACATTTTAAAATTTTTACCCCTGTGTAACCTTGAAATCCAAGCTGGGGACCATGAAAGTGGTGTGGCAATTGCTTCCATCAATTTTTTTGATTATTAATGTATAAAGTACTTGTGTACCAAAATTCACAATTTTATCCAGATTTGCACACTCACATAAGATCTGTGCACTACAGTCCCCCACTATTAGATGTAGTGGGGTATGAACGATGTGGGTTGACCCAGGTACTGTGACTTTCCAAACTTACTGAGGGTCGTAATATTTTTAGATTTACATTTTGGACATGAACCTGATTATTTCCCCCTAAATGTAGGATGTTTCGATCACCAATCGGTCTGATACTAGTACTTCCTGCAGTTATACATGTACTTTTTTCAAATAATGATAATAATAATGCAAATGCAAATGGTGCGCCCGCAGGCGGAGTGCCCATCTCTCTGTCATTGGCGCTTGGGCCAGACTCCCTCATATATTGTTGCTGTGGGGGGTTCGCCACAGCTCCCGCTCAGCGAGTCTGTTTTGCATTTCCAGCATATGCCAGTACCCATTTATACTCCTGGGTGAAAAGAGGCAAGCGAGGTAAAGTGCCTTGCCCAAGTGCACAACACATTGGCGACACCGGGGCTCGAACCCACAACCTTATGCTTACGAGGCGAGCGCTGATCCACTGCACTATACATGTGCCCTCAATAATAACAATAAATACAATTAGATGGCGCTCGACAGAGAACACAGCGCCTTACAACAAATACTTAAAATACTAAATTAATATACAACTTGACATACAGCATAAGGAGAACTAACAAATCCAAAGTTAACACAATTTTCAACATCAGGAAATAAGTATGTTTTCAGGAGCCGTTTAAATACACTGGTGGAAGGTTCCTCTCTAATATCAACACTTACTCCGCAGCATAGGACCAATTACGTTAAATGATCTGTCCTCAAATCTACACTTGGTACGTGGAATAACAAGCCGTGTAATATCAGAAGAAGACCGTACCATCAGAATTACTATCCACACATTATACAAATTTAGACCACCAGTAAGGTATGATGGAGCTTGTCCGTGAAGAGACTTATACGTTCTTTAACAAGCAACCAATGAAGAGTGATCAAAAGTTGTGACGAACTAAACTTTGGTCACGACCGCCTGCGAACACCAAGCACGCAGCTTTATTTTGCAAACGCTGGAGCCTTTTGAGATCTATTTCATTGGCGCCATATAGTAATGAGTTTGGATAGTCAATGCGAGACAAGACCAAAGATCATACAGCATGGTTGCAAGCATCCAAAGTGATAAACCTAAGAATACGTCATAAATTATGAATACGGTATTTTACACGGTTACAGATAGTAAACATATTTGTCGCACACCTCTTAGAATTTGGGCTAGTTCTTCAGGCTACGTACGAATAATGCCCGATTTGATCCATTTGTCATTTAGTAATACCAAAATAATGATAAAAGAGAAAGGCAGATTTTGTTGATAATTATGTTCTTAAAAATAATCGATAATAATGAATAGCTTTTTATCTTCCACAGACTTGGACCGACGAATTTCTAAGATGGAACGCGTCTGAATATGGCGGTATAGATCATGTCCAAATGCCTGTTTCTAACATATGGGTGCCAGATATTACATTATACAACAGGTTAGTTATTTCAATTGTTCGTGGATCCATCTTAAGAACTTTAAATACTAAAGTATAATCCAGCATTTCTTGATTTCTTGCTATGATATTTTACATTATAGTCTTTAGACCCTCAGGAAATTTAGACCAAATTGGTACCCTGAAAGGTGGCAAAACGATACTTATTATCCAGCCTAAGTATACTATCATCTACACAAAATGCATGATAACATTTCTGGAATAGTACCCTATCAGGTAGGGGGCAATGAAGGATTGTACAAAACAGGGGTCCAACATTTTAAAATGGTTCAATCATATGGAAAACCACATCATATTGTTCGTCGTATCATAAGGTTTGCAAAAGTTATAGTTTGTACTATCTACAGCCGTTTGTACTATCTAAAGCCTCGTGCTTCGCAGATATAGATAAAAACTACAAATATGGTGAAAAAGGACAATTTGGATTTTAGAAGAGTCCAAAATTAAATTCGCTCTGA
This sequence comes from Ophioderma brevispina, assembly GCA_023653785.1. Lineage (NCBI taxonomy): Eukaryota > Metazoa > Echinodermata > Ophiuroidea > Amphilepidida > Ophiodermatidae > Ophioderma > Ophioderma brevispina. The sequence continues at coordinate 32,298 of JAMKCH010087703.1, read as the reverse complement.
TTTTGGCATGGAATAACGCAAGTCCTTGATACTATTTGCACTGTTGGTCCCAGCGACCCACTATTTCCAAGCCTTTTTAATCCACAAGATAGTACATGTACCACTATACCTTTTTGGGATCCTTATGGTCAGATAAATAATATGGTATACTTTTCAACATGATTGAACAAATAAAAAACTTTCTCCCTTTGCCCCTACCTGGTTATAACCATCATTTCAGAAATGCTATCATACACTTTTGTGTGGGTCATGGCATACTGATGCTGCCGGATAATAAATGTTGTTTTGCCACCTTTCAGGGTGCCGAAAATTTTGCTCGGTCCATAGATTATTATCTTATAGCACAGACTTGTGTAATTGGTATTGTGTTATTTTTTCAGTGCACTTTAGACTTAAAATTTGCCCGGCCTGAAAATGCACTTTTCATAATTTTCCCATTTTGTACCAAAAATAGCTATAACATTTAAAAGTCAATTCAGTAGATCTTCACTTTTGTTGTGGTTAAAGCATTTAATAATAAAAAATCACCACATACCATATCGAGGGAAATGGCAATCTTTAGTGATGTTGTCAATCTTTACCCCGCAAAAAGTGATGTTTAATAGGAAATAATTTCAAATATATTTTTATTGTACAAAAAGTATTGAAATTATGTTTAAATAAGCATGTCAATGATGACAATGCAGAGAGTAATAACAGAGCGACAGCTGCCGAAGCTGGGAAGTTAAGACCTAGATTTGCAATGTGTACATGCCACTTCTTTTCATAGCTATTAGTGATATTTTAGTTAATTGATACGTTTGCCATTTCAGTCACCGGGAAGAGGGTAAAATGATCTCGGCTTAATTCTGTTAAGTGTGCTCTGAATTGACAAAAAAGATAAAAGAGATGACACCGTATCTCTTGCGAGTCCACACAAATGTTTTTTTTTAATTCGAAAAATTCGACAATAAAGAGGCTAGTTTTTCGATGTACAGTTTTTGAGACAATCTCTACATCCAATGAGACTTTTGAAATCATTCAAATAAAATTTAGAGTGACAGGGGCCTTTTAAAATATCAATCCACACATTTCTTGCTTGGCAAAGACAGTGTATCTCCCAAGCAGATATTCGACATCAGCCCGGAGAATCAATCGTTCATTATCATGGTGGGTAAATCGACCGAATTACCCAATTTGCTATACAGGGGAGTCAGAAAAAGTACAACCAAATTAGGGATTTTTTATAAAAAGAAGAAACATTAACGAATTTCCAATTATTTCATGTGTTAGATAGTCTGTTTAATCACCTTTCACAATAATTTTAAATTTTTAAAATCGATTGAACAATTCAAAGGCTTAACGGTTCTTTTTGTGCAGGTATCCATTTTTTCTACCCGAACAAATCGCACACTGATTGTATCCCATGAGACTCATTCCTACTCATTACTACGCAGCGTGAGGCTTCCAATAAAATTAACTGGTTGATTCTTTTTTTTGGCGCCGTATCAAATGCTACCAGGCATGGTTGGAAGATATATAAAATACTTAATATTTAATGAAATTAACTGGATATATTTAAAATGGAAAATTCGAATCTAATGCTTTATCTTGTTATCCAGCCCTATAGTATTTTGAAATTTACTACGGTTGAAATCAAGCAAGTTTGAAAAGAATGCTGCAAATTGTTGCTTCAAGTCTAAATAGGCTTTTCAATTCATTAAAGTATTCGGTGGTTTGAATATCTGTTTCATTTTATAAACAGTCTTTACCCAACAATGTAACCAGACAGTTTCATTGGGTCGGGTGAACCCGGGGGATGGGAAAACCCATTTAACTTTTGGGCCTCACGAAACACATTTGCAAAAGTGAACACCGTAATCTGTCAATACTATAATTTATTACTTTTCCTTATCTCTATTGGGGGCTAGGAGGGCAAAGATTTTTAGTGCGGATCCCACACTTACCCTCCTCCCGGGCCATTCCCTCATCACAAATGGTTACTCACTGGTTTCCCTGACATTTATTCCAATTTTTTAATTTAATGGAAGGATAGCTTAATACCACAGCTGACGTACAATCCAAAGTACTATTGGGTTACTCTAGCGTGTAACTTGCTCGGTCTTTCACATTGGATATTTTAACTTCTGCAGCTGTAACTTTTCGAACGCGTTAAACAATTCAATGCCGTAATTTTTTTATAGAGAGCTAACAAAGAGGGAATGTACTACAAAAAGAAAAATAATGAAAAGCACAGAGGTTTTCCATGAAAAATTGTTCAATTTGGTTGTACTTTTTTTTTGACTCACCCTGTACATCCTCCTGGGCTGTGAGCTTGAGTGGGTACAAATGTTTTCAAGTGAAACAAGTGGGAAATGATTGTATTACTGGTTTCTAACCTGACTTAACAATACATAGATGGATTTGCGTCATACTGACAGATCACAGAAGTGCACTATCCTTGTACTTAAATCAACAGGGGAAACGACACTCAGAGAGGAGCATGTGCATGCAATCTCAAATGTGCAAGGTTAAAGGAGGCCCTCGCACATGTTCACCAAATATGAAATGAAATTTCTTCAATTTGTTCTCAAATCATATCGTCTAGCCGTTGGAAGAATAGAGATAACATTTTACACATAACTAACATACCTCAAAAACATTAAACCACAGTTTAAAGGACATCCAATTTAATTTGTAGGATAACCTTTAAGTTCTCTACACCTAACCCTGCTACATCAACAAAATATACATGAAGTCATAGGCGCGTTACTCATTGATATTAAAACCACAAAGGTCACAGACCGGTTAAACAGGGTGCATGCCGTGGGAAACGTGCATACGGCGTGCGTTTTTTGTGTTAAACGCCATTTCCGTCGTCTGCTGAATTAATGTCGCCGGCGACATTAATTATAAAATCGTTCTGTTTACCCATAAGGACACTGATTTGGTCTTAATCGTTTCAGGTGAGGGCCGATGTATTTTAAAGCTTTACAACCAAACAAAAATATCGATTTTGACAAATCTTGAGGGCGCACTACTTTTCAAATGTGCCAGTGTCTCTTTAACCGAATTGGGAAAATGTGTCACGTGTTTTACTTGTAGTTATAAGAGTTCAGCGGGTATGTTGTCTTTGGTATAACTGGCCTTACTGTTTGGCAAGTGTTTCTCAACTTAGGGTAAAGCCATTCAGGCCTTAGGAACAAGGTGGTTTGATATTACCAAGGAATTGTATTTGAGCAAGCTCGTCGGAAGTCTTGTCCTACGAATACTGGTTGAATGTTATAAAAATATATCAATGTTTGGCAAAATCAGACTAAAAGTTTAGTGAACAAACATTGATAATGATGACGATGATGATGATGACGATGAATATGACGGTGATGATGATGATTTTTTTTTTTTTTTTTTTTTGTGTACACTTGACTGTAAGTTACCTCCACGGTGACAAACTAAGAAATGGGGTCAACACGGACTTCACCAGTCGATAATATGGTTTGCGCGCAAAGGATTATGGGGGCTGACTTCCTCGCTGCTGTTTGTTTACCCATAAGGACACTGATTTGGTCTTAATCGTTTCAGGTGAGGGCCGATGTATTTTAAAGCTTTACAACCAAACAAAAATATCGATTTTGACAAATCTTGAGGGCGCACTACTTTTCATATGTGCCAGTGTCTCTTTAACCGAATTGGGAAAATGTGTCACGTGTTTTACTTGTTGTTATAAGAGTTCAGCGGGTATGTTGTCTTTGGTATAACTGGCCTTACTGTTTGGCAAGTGTTTCTCAACTTAGGGTAAAGCCATTCAGGCCTTAGGAACAAGGTGGTTTGATATTACCAAGGATTGTATTTGAGCAAGCTCGTCGGAAGTCTTGTCCTACTATACGAATACTGGTTGAATGTTAAAAAAATATCAATGTTTGGCAAAATCAGACTAAAAGTTTAGTGAGACAAACATTGATAATGATGACGATGCATGATGAGACGATGACTATGACGGTGATGATGATGATCATCATCATCATCCCTCCAATTAATCGGTCATTGTTTCGTGATTGATCAATTAGTCTCAGACTTTCCATGTTAGATGTTACCACCATGCCCATCAAGGGTCGTAGCCCCCTTACAAATAGGCGTGATGCGGATCCATACACCCCCAACTAATGACGAACATGAACACTTGGCATCTCTGCTGCGGCCTCCAGATAGATAGATTCTACCCAGCAAAGAATAATACGCCCTTCCTGGCAGTTCTGTGCGCCCATTATAACCTGTGTTTTGAAAGTTCGCCGCGCTTACATATGACCTTGCACAAGAAGCAACTTTGTCATCCCTGAGAAGCATTTTCGAGATACGGAGTAAATTACTTAGGGGTAAAATGGACATATATCATTTGTGTAAGATCTGTATAATATTGTACATAACCTCTGAGGCAATGCAGTTTTGCTATCCTCTTGTTATTTTTAAATAGTGCATGCATGTAGTGCTTTACCAGTACAAATGCAAATGAATTCATATTAGATCAATTGACACTACTTGTATATTTCCACTTAGTTTTTCTTTTCTTCTGGCCCCACACTAGGCCACTACATACGATGTTTTTACTGTATACATACATTGAGCTCTTTCAGCAACAAATATTATTCATGCTCTCATGCAGGATATAAAACACTTTCCTTCAGCACTATCAGTGATTTATTCCGAAAGGGTCAAAACACTGAAATTTGTAGGATAGCTTAAATGAACGTAAGTCTGTAGACTTATCATAATTTACTTTTTCCAAATGAAGATTGACGAAATGTGAGAAACGGCCGTGTCCCAAGATACAATCTCCATTCAATAACTGACGCGTTGTTGTAGGTGTCCGTACGGACAGTATGACTAAAATTTCTTCAGCCTTGATGTAAGAACTCATGAAATTAGCCTAGCATGAAATCTCTTCTATATATAAGAGGATCCAAGGATTACAAGTATTGTATAACCTTTATTTATAATTCCGTAAAGAGTCTTTACTCTAGTCTAACTCATGAATATCTAAAAGCCTCATCACAACAAGCCGATTTTTTTTTTTGCTTGAAAACCATTTCCAGACTGCTCCAGACTGGTGCTGATTGGTCCAAGTTTCGAAAATCGTTTTCTTTTTCATGTGTAGTTCTGGCAAGGTCTGGGCCTGTTCTGGACAGTCGTCTGTAGTCTTACCCCCATTATTTGCTAGAAAACAACTTCCACACTGCTCAAGACTGGTGCCGATTTGCCATTTTTTTTTTCGAAAACTGTGAGTAATTTTTTTCCTTTTTTTTCAGGTGTAGTTTTGGCCAGTCTGGGACGTCCTGTACAGTCTTCGCAGTCTTGTGTGGTCGGGAGCACGTGGCAGCAATTTGAAAAAAAAAACCGCCACGATTTGTCTTGGCAGCTTAAAAAAATCGTGGCGGGTTTTGGTGGAATCGGGAAGTTCGGCTTGAACACATGAGCGGTTGGGAAGCGATAGCCCCGGATGAGTTGGTGCGCATCAATGAGTGGTTGTGTGCAGTTTGGAAAATGGTCGGCAATGAGTCTGCTCCAAGCGGAGAGAAAATGCAAGCCACCTGGACATGTTGAATTGGCGACTAAACTCGGCAACCACAGAATATTAAGTCGCCGACATGCAGTTTTGACAGCAACTTGTGCTGTCGTGTTATGCTCGGCGATTGCGCATCTCTTGTCTTGTCTTTGAACAAGACTGCATGCAGCCGATTTAAAAGAAAGGTGTGTTCTTGTGTCGTTGGGAGAGGTTGGGGGGGGTCGCGTCGCGTGTTTGCTCATATGAACGGGACATTTCTTGGCAACCAACAACAACTCGCGACAAATCGACGAGCAGTCTTGCAAGCGACTGACACAACTTGTGCCTTCGTTTCAAGGTCTGCGACAAATCGGGGACTGAACAGTGGCGGTCGCCAATTAAACCTGCTGGATCTTGTTGATTCAATTCCATGATGCTGTCGCCTATTGCTCGGCGCTTTTCATCATCCCTTGTCTCGTTTACGACGGGGATAATCGCAGACTATCTTCCCTGGTCGGGATAAAACTTGTAATTTTGCAAGTTTGACTCAACAAGACTGTAGCCGATTTTTGAAAAAAATGCGGTCTTGTGTAGTCTGGAAATGGGTTGGGTCGGGGGCTGTCTTCCTGTGGACTATACCTTTACAAACACCAGGCAACAGCCAAAATTTCTCGATTTTGTCCTTATTTGGTTGCGTTTGGTCTTATATCTTGTGGGGTATGTAAGGATGCCTATACTTGTTTACCGACATTCCAAAAATCCTTTTTTTCGATTTTCTGATTTAGCAAATCACTGATAGTGCCTTTAAGAAACATATTTATCCCGGGCTGGATTTCCTCACTATCATTGACTTTTTCCTCAAATTACCTCCCATTAAAACCTGTAACAAATTTGTCTTGTCATTTTATGATTTCGGAAAGTGCGGCAGTAAATTATCTCTGTTTCATTTTGTCCACGAGAAGACTATCAACACAATCAACCCAATCATTGAGGACGAGAAAAACGCCGTCAGCAAAAGAATATTATACAGGACATTAAGGATCCCACAATTTAGTGGCAACAATCGAAAGCTATTGAATTTTAATCCCAGCTTTTTTCCACTAGTAACTATCGTTATATTGTTCTTTTTCAGAAGAGCTAAGTTGTTACTGACGTACTCTGATGCTAAGAGAAATAAATGCGTCTCAACTACATGTATAATTACTATTAAAATGATCACTTTGAAATACATGGGATAAGAGTCAGTAATACACCAGAATGCAGGGCCGTACGCAGGAGTTTTGTTTGGAGGGGGGTGCGGGACTCTTCGAAAGTGGACCTTTTTTTTTTTAAAGAAAAGGGGGACTATTTTTTCGAAAAAATGGGCTTTTGTAAAATTGGACCTAATCCCCCTAAAAAATTGTCTTTTTTTTTATTTTTGAACCTTTTAATATCACAAAGAAGGGGACTTTCTGGTCAAATTTCTTCTATATTTTGTGGACCTTTTTAATCAAAAATATTCGCTAAAAGTGGACCTTCGTGCCCCTTTTGTGGAATTGTGTGGGGGAGGGGGTGCGACCGCACCTCCCCCTCCCCCCCTGCGTACGGGCCGCCAAGAATGAATTTTGTTTGAAGGAACATAGTTCACTAATTCTGGTGTATCTGGTGTTTTTATGGAAATGTCGAATTATAGACAATTAATAAGTGTGACTTTAATTAGGAAATTGATATGACATAAAAATACAAGTCCAACAGTGAAGTCATATCTTAACACTGACGGTTGTTATCAATTCAAACACTATAAAGTGTTAATTTCAACTGCATTTGCTGTCCTTTTGTCTTTCCATGAAGAAATACTATGTGATAGATGAACAGAGGTGAATATTAGAATAGACGTTACATGTACCTGTTTGACAACCTGTGTCAACCTGTTTTCATAACTCCATATTGGGTGAATTGGTGTTTACCTATAAAGTGATAAAATGAAATCTCATAAAACTTCGCTTTATAAAAATCATGGCAGCTATCATGCTTTGATTGCAACATAAGCCTAAACAAAAGTCTGTAAGTAGATTCAATTGACTACTCGCGAATGATATCAAATATCAGTAAACAAAGCAAATTCTGTGACCCAAACCCTATCCCTATCTCCTCGTTGGATTTTTTAATGAGCTGTAGCGCCATCAATGTGGTTTAGCTATGGATGATCTACATGTCTTGAAATAACGATTAATCCCCAGTATAAAGCTTTTATCAAGCCATTCCTCAATTATATTTACTTTTGACAATTAAAGTGAATTTGGTGACATTTTAAAGATTGTGAATTAGCTGAAGAACATTCATTTGATGCCCGTTTTCCATTAAAAAGTGTAGTGTTATAAGGAGAAGTGAATCCCGAGCGTCTGAATATTGATGATTTTCCTGTCAGAAAGACGTGGTGGGGTAGAGAGACTCAGATCACACACAGTATATTAGGTTGCCCCTTATTGTTTCACGATTTAATGCATGAATTCACCATAAGCAAATGTAATCGTCTCATCATTGTTGATTCCAGTTCAGAGTTATGATCAATTACAGCTCCCTTAGTTATATGTCATCTCAACTAATTTCCAAATCAAACTGAACTTCAAAATCCCTTGCGGACATAATTATACCGCAATCCTCCAATCAGGTTACGAGCTTCATTTTAATTCAAAGCAAGCATGTCCGTGAGTGGTCAGCTTTGTTTATTTACAAAATTCGCCGGTTCCCGTTTCTATCAAGAGCTGAATCTTACTAAGAGGTGGCGCTATACCATTGTCATACACGATCAGACTGGGAGAACCAGAAAATGTAACTGTATGCAGCTTGGGTTGCAACATGCACATCTAGTGCAATCATATCATGTACACCAACAAAAGAGAAGATGTTTATGAACGATATGTCAAATATTCACTCTATAATTTATGGAAATGGTGGAACAAAATTGATATGTTTTCGCTACAGGTTATCGTGGATAAAGTATTCATAGGATAAAGTATTCATAGGATAACCAGGGCCGTATGCAGGATTTATTTTTGGGGTGGAAGGGGTGTGGGACTTCGAAAAAATGGACCTTTCTTGGTAAAAGTGGTCCTAACGCCCCTAAAATGGTCTTTTTTTGGACTTTTTGTACATCTCATCACCAAAAAGTGGACTTTCTTGTCAAAATTTCTCTTTGTTTTGGACCTGCAAAGTGAACCTTTTGCCCCTTTTGTGGAATGGGGGTGCGAGAAGTTCTTTTGTCATCGCTCAATGAATGCCGAATGGTAATTGGCGATGTTTGCGAAAAAATGTTTGGAGAAAAGTGGTCAAGCTTATATCGTTCAAAAAACGTGACCAATATCATACATGGTGAGTAAAAAAATGACCCTGATTGTGTTCAACATTTTGAATTTTGAATTAACATAGGTGGTATCATCGGAAAGCCTCTCTTTCATTATTTTTAATTTGCTGCAAAGATAATTCCAATCGGATAAGTATAGGCCGAGCTACAGTCTTTTGAATCAAGCAGTAAGCTTTTCCCAAATTCACGGATCCCCATTTGAATGCACGGCGGCCAACTAAGCAAATGACTCCCAAGAATGACGATAAGGGTGTGTCTATGTTTATGTCAAATTAAGTGGTATCTTAAAAGTGTAAAGCCAGTGATAATGGAAAGTTTTATTTCAAAATGTGTCATATTTTGGCCTGCAAAGACAATACTTTAAAACTCAAAAGGTTGTCACCAATGTCTGTTCCTTCATTATGGTATGATTCATTCAAATCCTCCAAACCTGACACATGTATCAAGTGACTTTATTTTTCAAATAGCCCTATATGCTTTCTTGTAGTAACTCATCAATAAGTTAACAATGCATCAGTTACATTACGATAATATCCTTAACAATAAACTTAAGGTAATCCATCAATGCATTGAGCGTTTTGTGGCGGCCATTTTGAATTCTTTCGATCATTTGAAATTTCACTTTGTGAAAAAAGTTTTGTGTGAATTTCACAATGGAAAAAATACATTTTAACCGATTTTTAGTAAAAATTGGTATTTTGGTTGCCATGTTATTTTTAAGTCAAAAATCAGGGTGGCCCAAAGGCTTATTTTGTTATAGTTTATGCAACATAAAAATATTAGTTAATATGTGGCAGGAAAGTAGATTAGTTATGACCTCGGATGTACCCGGCTTTTCAAATTCGAGAAACCAGGTTTTTCGAATGGAAAAAACATGTTTCTCGCATAGGTTTTTTCTAATTTAATAGACCATGTTTTGAAAAACCCAAGTTTTAACGCTCGAGAAACCTGCTTATTTTTCAAAAACTTTGAAAATCTGGTTTCCCGATTGAAAACTAGGTTTATTGAATTTGATGGCCAAGTTTTCGAAGAACCTGGTATCGATTGAAATAGCAAACAAACATGCTTTTCGGTCGAGAAATATGGTTTGCAAAATACCTGTCATAGACGCATACCAAAACAGCTTGTAACATGTATGCACACACTTCCCAGTCACTGATATGTAGCCCATAATGGTTGGAAAATTAAAACAAAATGAAAAGAACATCATCAAATATTGCTCAGGGTCTAAGCTTAGGAAAGAAATGCCCCTAGTATAAGGATCTCATTATGTCACATTGGTAAACAGTCCTTCCTCTCTTTAGTAAATTCAGTTCGAACTAATACATCATTCTCATGGTCCCGATGCGTTATTGATGTGCATGATGCGTGAACGTCGGGCCTCCTTTTAAAACTGTTGCATTATTCATAGAGCGTAAATATTTTACATTAATAAATATTCAATAGTACTTAAATACTAAAGTTCTTTAATCTCGCTTATGAATGCTTGTATTTTTCATGCAGTGTCAACTCAGAATATGAACGCTACAAAGAAGACACGGTAGTAAATGTTCTACAAAATGGTCTGGTGACTTGGTTGACACCCGCGATTTATACCAGCTCCTGCCTGATTCGAGTCCGCTACTTTCCCTTTGATACCCAGGTGTGTAAGATGCAGTTCGCATCGTGGGGACTTACTGGAGCCGAGATCGATATCTTTCCTGAAGAGAGCATTGACGCAACGCAAGACAAGTAAGACGTGTGGTTGTTTAAAGGTTTACTGTGAAATTCTCATCTTGACCCCCATAGCTGTCTCTGTCAAACCCTTTCCTATATTAACGATATCCTCGGATTATTTTGTCCCTATATCAATTTACCAAAACCCTCTTAATCTTTTCCCATACCACATCCTCTTTGTTTTATAAGGACGCGCCTTTATGATATTAATGGGCGCACATGTTTATTTTTTTCTGCAAAAGACCTGCATGTTTTTTTCTCGTCGCTTTTGGCGGCGAAGTTTTTCATTTCGAATTTAATGTGTACTTTTTTCAGTTGGGAGATTTATTTTGTCTTGGGGGGGGGGGCATTTATTTTTCAAAAATCTTCCATGCCCCTTGAACTCTTTTGGTTCGTCCTTTATACAATACACATCTCACCATGCATCTGTAATTCACATCACAAAGAGGTAATACGTTGATGTAATAACTCAATCAATGTTGCAGCAGACCCTATAAAAGTATACATTTTTGAAAGCTGCCAGTGCCGAAAATCCTAAAACAATGGCTACATTTTGAAAGCAATGATAGTTTTTTAAATAGTCCCCCAAAACCCTTTTTTTTTTTCGGTACCATATACCGGTATCGTGCCTTAGAAAAAAAATGTAAAAAAATTAAGTGCTCTGTGCTCAATATCCTTTATCCGCAAGTAACCACGTGAATCCCACAATTTCAATTTCCGTGATTTTTTTTCAGTAATTCCCTCTTGCGTTACATGCAATCAACTGGTGAGCGTTACAATTGCACGGCTCTCACATATAGAATTGAATGCCAAACAAGAAGGTGATCTACTCGCCAACGCCGGCCGATGATAAAACGAAATCGAGCCTAATTACCGAGTAATTACGATCGGTAATATATAGCTAAATGCTGTGCCGTGTTATTAACAGAAGTGGGTCGGTGGACCTTTGACAAATCTAGAATTTCGAAACAGTTTGTAAACATTTGTAAAGTATCTGAGATAACAAAATCGTCTGTGTATACAAATACGTTTCATCTTAGTCATTTTCATGCGATTACTACAACAATATGAAATTCAAGGGTGAAAATGTATACTTGTATTCTGCTGGGGAAACAGAGTTGATTTCCATTGTAGTCATGCAGATGCGGCACATTAGTCTCAGAGAGCTTCAGAGCAGCCTGAGATGGTAGCGTGTATGCAAAACTTCTCTTTTACCTTAAGAACTTGCAATGAAGTGCATCCAGCTCAAGGAAGTGTATTTTTAGCAAAAGAAAAATATGTTATTATAAATAAATTTCAACATTCATTACTACCCGTTTAAACAATACTACTACCCGTGTATACTACCCGTTTGTAAACGACAACAACTACAGCGCCCTCAATTCAGCTGTCCAAACGCCATGCGCTGCAGTGACCGGAAGTAGATCTTATTTTCATTCTGTAGCTGTCAACTCATTAGCTACGTTAATAGCTTGGTACCTGAAACGGGTGGCATTTATAAATACACTTTTTTTCGCCTTATTTTATTCTTTGTTAAAAACATCTTATCTTCTACTAAAGAGTGTTTATTAGCACTAAAGTTGCTAATCTTCACAATCGTCATAGTGAGTATAAAATACATATTCATTGAATTGTATTTCATCAAATTGAATTAAATATTTCACCCTGGTAGAATTTGTATAAGTTATAACACTTAAGTCAGTGGTTTTTAATATGGCTTCTCAAATAACGCGTCAATGCAATATTTCAATCCGTTTTGATGTGAGCGCTAAAAACGTTGATGAGAAAAATGGTAGCTTTATTCAGATATCAAAATGTTGACCACTTGCGGTAAAATCCGGTGAATCTGGGGGCAAGGTTATTAGCGATCGGGCAAGGACCTTAAGGTAACAATTGCTGACGATGTTGGCTAGACTAGGCAGACTTGTTATCGCGGTGTCATTTCCCCTAGGTAACACTAGTGAAGAAAGTGTTTTTAAATATTATACTCTCTGTATGGCGGTAGGGGGGGGGGTAGCTCAAGCAGTGGTCCATATAGACACGCATTTAATCTGGACTACTTAGTGTGTATAATATTGACCAGTAAAATATTTATTTACTTTTAGTTTTCTAATTATGCATATCACATGTTAACCTCCAGAATTCTCTTGTAACTTGATATTTTTACCCTATCCGGAGATGTACCCGTACTTACAAAAAAAGGAAACCCTCAACGGCGCCCTCTATTTCACGAAGAGAAAAGAGTAAACCATACAATAATCCACATCTGAAAAGTTACATTTCATTAGGTTCCGACACCGAAAAGATCTTTCCAAAAGGACGCATATTGACCGGGTTATGGCCGATTGAAAAATTTGTACCACTTTTTCATTTTATCCACGGATGTTACTGTCCATGGTTAATGTCTCAACGATGCCCTTAGACAATACACCTTCTCCAAGCACTTCTTTCGTTCAACGATTCTTTTGTTTTTGCCGACAAAGACCATGAAAAAGGGAGGTTCAATTTTAGAAATTCTTAGATCTTGCCTCATTCTTCTTTACTGCGCTGCTCTGCCCGCCCCCCCCCCTTTGCTGACTCTAAGACCATGATGACGGATGCTGGCTTGCGCTCTCTTTTCAATTTCAATAATGTACTTCTAATTCATTATTGTTCGTCGGATGCTTTCAAAGGCAGTTATTCTTTTGCGAAGTTCTGGCAAGTTTGCAGGTGGTCCTGCTAATGTTCATCAGGGCGAAGTCTAGCGGAGTCAAACCAGAGGATCTTCGCAAAAGAATACCCACTGACTTTGCAAGCATCCGACGAACATGAATGATTAGAAGTCGATTATGGAAATGGAAAAAAAAAAACGCAAGCCTGCATCCGTGTTACAGACGGTCAACCTCCCCATGTAGGGGTAAGAGCAGCGCAGTAAGAAAAGGAGCAAGATCTTGGAATTTCCTAATAATTGAAAGTAATCTTTTCAAAATCATAACTGACCTTTTGTGCAAAAACAAAAGAAATCATGAACAAAACGGAATGAGCTTGGAGAATGTGTATTTCTAAAGACTACGTAAAGAGCATAATTTCCCGTGTAAATGAAAAGTGGTGCAAATTTTCAATCGCCATAACTCAGTCAATATGCAACCTATTGGAAAGATCTTTCAGTGTCGGAAACCTAATGACATGCACTTTTTTAGATTTTTTATTGTGTGGTTACTTTTTTTTCTCCTCGTTAAATATAAAGGGAACTTTGAGGGTTTCCTTTTTGAGACACCCGTAGTATCGTAAGGGTTTCTTTTACATAAGCCTTTGTGTGTGCACACGACTATGGTAGGGCTTGAGCTCAAGTATGCCTTTTATACCACATAAGCAGTCGGCATGAAAACTGAATTCAAATCATACAAAGTGTTTTAATAGCTGTGATTATTTGGGAAACCATCTCAAAATTCACTTGATTTGATTAGGTCAGAGATAAAAGCATAAAAGAGCACCAAAGAGTACGGGAAATTTAACATATGAGAGCTAATTCAGATATAAGGTGTTAAGGTTTGCACAATGTCAAATATTGATAGGTTTTGCGTTAATCCATTAACTAATGCCTTCTTGAGGCACATTGATTAGGAAATATACGCATAATTTTTAGCAGAATGAGCTAACAAATGATTCAGTCAAGGTCATCATGGAGTACTAATTTCAAAACGTTCAATTTAATAAACGAGTTACACTCGGTACAAAGGTATTTTCTTAAGAGACATGAGATCATTTTCATTTCCAGAAAGAGGCGTCCTAATTTTTTCGAACCCAGGTGTTTGCATTTTTTGGAATCCTTACACCAATTTATTAGATCACTTAGTGAATAGCGAATACACGTCCTTTATTGTAATATATGATGATTTATAATTCTGTCGTGCATCAAAGCATGGTTCCTATGGGGGACGATTTGATGCATGCCAGTTCAAAACAAGGTTTTGCGGTTTTCCTTCGTCTTCTTTGTCAATACACCTCGAAACGTGTCTCGTGCTGTATCCACATTACCATGGAACAACTCGATCAAGTGCAATTTGATGGAATTTGTATCCTCAAAAAAATCGCCTCCTGTCCTTTAAAAAAATAGTAAGGGCACGGTCTTTGTTTGGCATTCCTTTAAAGCCAATAGAATACTTTCATTGCCAGATTGATGTTGGCTTGAGGTCTTGCAATTCTGGCCCGTTCTGGGTCTGTTGTCTTTATTTGGTCTGGTGTCTTTATTTCGAATTCCAGCCGCTTCCATTGTCCGTGTACCCTATTATCATAGGTTTTTGCTTGCTTGTTTGTTTTAGTTATTTTTATTTTTACAGAATCATTATATCATGGGTTTCCTTGGGAATTCAATACGGAAGCGTCTGTTTGTGTGTGTTTTGTTTGGTTTCAGCATTCAGTGTAATCTTACTTCAGAGAATTGATAGGGCTATTGCTGATCAACAAGTCTGCTAATGAAAGTGAACTGGCTGATAGTAATATAATAGTTATTGTCCAAAATGAAGTTCAAAAGGATTTGTCAATGGCTTCAGTAGGTTCAATCGTCAAGCAATAACTTAATATTGAGTATGTAACACAATCATGTTTCTTGCAATCTTGAAAATTTATAATCAATGCAAATAAGACCAATCCGAATTTGCACTTACATTTTTGATGAAGCATATCTTTTGTTCTATATATCTGATTGGGATGAAATATAATGAAAGCCTATTTATTTGGCTTTAAACGCATACCAAACAGACCCGTGCGTACAAATTTTCTTTGCCCCGAGTGTTAACATTTTTGACAGCATGTGCAGTATTTAAAATCTTTACCTTATCGATATCCGGTACGTGACCGCCCATATCGACCTCGTTGAAGCAAGTCATAATGAACACTACATTTCCTTTAGGAAATTTTTTTCAAATAAGGCGATCATGGATATTTTGACACGCTTTTGAAAGGAATCTGAGACTTTAAAATTTTACCCCAGTATGATCCTGTACCTTTATTAGCGGCGTCTTCAACCACCTTTTGCTTTCCAGTTCGGACTGGTTCAGCTGGAACCGGTTTCTATTTTTCTAAACAATGTAATGAGGTTCAACCGCCCTGAACCACAGGTCAACCAACGATTGAGGTTTGAAACCGCCTATTACCATAAAGATCATCTACAGACTCAATGTTGTCATCCTGCAAGTTGTGTTTTTTTTTTTGTTAAGTGATTTATTTTTAAAAGCTAATATTTAGCTTCAATATAGTTCAATTTTGGAGCGTATGTGAAAAGGTGATTGAATTATCGCATTGCCATATTGTCTTTGTTGGGTGTGGCGTTGTTTCTGTGCAGAATTAATTTAATTTATTGGTAATTTGGGTGGACGAGGAAAAGATAATTATTTTTATTTCTAAGTAAGTCAAGTTGGATCTCGTTGCATAGATTTATATTGCTAATTAATTCTATGTGTGGAATTACAATTATCAAATAGAATATGTACTCAAAGTATTTCTCACGTTTCATCAATAACATTTTACTGGTATTGTACGTTATGCTTAAGATGCACAATAGGCTGAAATAAAGATTATTTTGGAGGTGCCAAGCAATGCTATGATTCCCCTTCTATGATTCCCCTTAACCTCCATTCTATATTTCTAAAGCGTTATTTACGTGTTTTGTACAATTTGCCGATCCGTAGCTACCGTGAAGTTATCTCATATTTGTAAAATATAATATCATAAAATTCTGCAGATCTGATATATTTTTTGATAACAGGTATTTACGAAACGGTGTATGGGATATGGTATCTGTGAAAGTAAAGAAAGGTACAAAGAAATATCCATGCTGCCCAGAGCCATACTACGAACTCAACTACCGCTTGATTTTAGGCGACGATCAGAATTCTACATCTTGTACTTGATTTTGCCGTGTGTTTTCCTGTCTTCTTTGTCGTGGATGGTATTCTACTTACCGCCAGAAGGTGGAGAGAAACTGACATTATCTATTACCAATCTCTTAGCAATGGTTGTCTTTCAGCAACTGAATCCAGAAACAATGCCACTCTACGGTACGATTCTCCATTATCGGTAATTTGTGGTGGTTGGATGGCCCACCAAAAGTTCTTACTCTTCAATGGCTTGCTGTAAGGTGATGTGTTTCAACAGCACGGGGCCCTGAACAAGACATGATGCAAGCGCCGATTGTGTCGGACACAAGAACAGTAGTCCAGACACGACATCAAAATGTCCACTTCAGCTGTGTTTGACAAAACGAAACAGTTCTTACTGCTCTTTTACAGCTCGTGAGTCAAAAAAAAGTATACACTTCCTTGAAATAAGTTGTTATAATCCCATGTGACTATATTTCATGAATGGTTGTAACTTATGAACAGAATACATCCTCCTACTTCTTTTGTGTACCGAATTTATGGGTTATGTGCATGAGAACTGCACAGGGGACAATTACTGAACGCATGTCCAATTGTGATTGCGCCAATTAGCCAGGTAGGGAGTATAAGAGATAACATCTTGATTCGAACATGGTTTTCATTGTGTACATTGGCGCAATCACAATTGGACAGGGTTTCAGTAATGTCCCCTGTGCAGTCATCAATGCACCATAGCCCCCATAAATTTGGTATCAAAAGAATGATGAAGGATGTCTCCAGGATCAATGTTACACATTCATGAAAAATATTGTCACATGAATATCAACAGCTTATCAAGGAAGTGTAACTTTGTTTTTTGACTCACGCGGTAGTTTACATGCTTTTTATTCCCGGTGTGCATCAGGCTGGTACAACTTTATTAGCGGAATGTGCCAGTGTAACGCCAATGGCACAGCAAGCCCATTGGCGTTTTCGACAATTTAAAATACTGCAAGTTAAACTTACGATATACACATCATGGTAGAGTATGACCTTTACCTTGGCCTACAGATCTGTCTGTCCAAGCACAAATAGTAGTTGATACTAAGGTCCTGTGGGGCAATGGCCATCTAGATCGCGTCAGGGGTCTGATGGTTACAAGTGAGAGAGACTGACGACAGACACAGAATTCGTTATGACAAAATCCGCCATGCTTTTTGGGCCAGGAGGATAATGATAAAACCAATTCCATACATAATAATCAATATACGTATATATGGTTGAGGATAACATTTTCGTGCAAATTTTTAGCAACTAAATTCGCCTATAACTATAATCAGCAACCACCAGAGTGTCTACTGATATTGCTTGGGAAAGTCTAGACTGAGCACCAGAGGTTTCCTGCTATCAGATTGAAATCAGGGCAATTTCAACGAGTTACATTGAACTCTGATGAGAGTTGTCTTGTTTCAATTGAAATATCCAGTAATTTAAGAAAAAATATGCAGACGTTTATACGTAACCAAATTCGATACTCAATAATCACCGTGTATGCAAATGACATACTTATCATCATTTAGCAACACTGCCGTAGGTTTTATTGATATATTGTTTTTTGATTATTATGTTATTGCAATTAAAAATGTCATAATAAATTATGGAGCAAAAACGTGGGAAGGATTACCCAACAAGGTGGGACTGATTTTGAATTTACTATCCACCTACAGGCACAAAGACAAGCCTACCTTATGTACACCGTAAGAAAAAATAACGTTTTTATAACGGTAGAATACCGGTGTGAAAGCAGCTATATCCGGCGTGAGCCACAGTCCGGGGGCGGCATAACGATAACGGAATAAAGCGTGAAACAATGTTGCGTAAAGAGTCACCTGAATCGATTGCCCTATTGTTCATCATTGTTCCCGGACTAATGAGTACGCCGGACGATAATTACTTCTACAACCAATCCCAGCTGCCAGTATTCTGACGTTTAAATATGGTGCATCTTATTTACTGTATTTAAGAGATACTTGAGCATTTTAATGACGAAAATATGTGTTTCTTCATACAAACATCGATAAAACATCAAACTTCTCTTCAATCATAACGGCAAATTCGTCTTTAGGGTTGTTGTTATTTAACAGTAGAATAGCGGCAGCAGGATTCCGGTATTTTCCCGTTAAACAACAGAATTTTTAACAGTGATTTAGTCTTTTGATACCTTGAAAAATTACACGAAATCTCGGAACCCTTGGCGAATAAAAAATGAAGATCTGCACTTAACGCTTGCTCATTGTTTGGGAAAAGACCACGCTAACAATGTAGTCGATGTAGTCGATGTAACAATGAGACGACCTCATTGAAGACCACAGTACGGCCGTGAAGTTCCGTACTAATGCAATTTTATTGCTGAAAGCGATAGACCACGGTGTCTAGTTTAAGAATCCACCGGATGCCACCTTGGAATCCTTGGGCAATGCGAGTTATCGAGGTCACAGGTCAAATAAGGAAATTAAAAAGTGCATCAATAAAGTTATGAAATATCACAAATTCTTCACGAAGTCCAAAGGAGTACAAAGTCAATGGGGACGTGGCTGTACAATGACTAATAAAGGATGTGTATGTCAAAATAGGTCAAGTGATCAATTGTACAGGGGTCAAATTTTCATAATACTCCTACGTAATTCAAAGTAGTCGCATATTATCTGTATTGGCTCAAGGATTTAGAAAAGGTATAGCTTGCTATATCTAATTTAGCTAATTAGTTAACTAATAGCTTTATAGCTATATAGAGATCCCTAACACCCCAAAATAAATACCACGCTGTACTACCATCACGGTATTTTTGTGGTATTTTGGGGTCCAGTAGAACACTTCCCATATATATGCATACAAACCATCAGTGACTTTGAAATTTTCCTGTGGTATTTGGGGGTTTGTGAGTTTCATGTCTGTGGTATTTTGTGGTATTTAGGGGTTCTTATGAAATTACGGGTGGTGTATTAGGGTTCGATGTACCTTGAGATTAATATAGCTGCAACTTAACCATATTTTCCATGTGGCCTTGAACCGTATTTACGCCATAGCATTAAATGTATAGTCTGTGGTTAAAGTGAACTATACCTTTTTGAAATCTTTTTTTTTCAAGATGAATATAATGAGCCCATCCTTACTTGAATTGTATCATTTGGAAATTTGACCCCTGTACCAAAGGATTCTTTGCCCTTTTACCTATTTTGACCTATTATCTTGATAATTATGCATCCTACAGGTAAAATACCATTAACCTTTTTTACTCATTTGGACTCAATGAAGAGTTTTCATTGCTCCATTGCTCAAATGCTCCATCGCTCTATTGGAACATTTTAGAAATTTACTCTCCTTATGTGATCAGTGACTTTAGTAACTCAAATTGCCCAAGGTTGCCAAGGGGGCACCTGGTGGATTCTTCCATTAGACACCCTGGTGTATAAATTTTGGCAATAAAATTGCATTAGTACCCGCTTTGGAAAGGTCGTATTCTTGTATTTTAAATAAACAAAAGAAACTCAATAAGGATCGTAATGGCATGATTTCTCACTCAAAAAATAAGGCGACGAAATAACATAATTATTATTTAGTACTTGCACACATAACTGGCAGCTGGAAACCACAACAGTTATTACAGTTATTTGCACGTTTCGAGTCACAGCAGACAGTTAAAACATTTTTATGAACACACACCCACCCACCCACACCCACTCACCCACACACACATACACACACACACACACATACACACACACACACA
Organism: Ophioderma brevispina; assembly: GCA_023653785.1. Lineage (NCBI taxonomy): Eukaryota > Metazoa > Echinodermata > Ophiuroidea > Amphilepidida > Ophiodermatidae > Ophioderma > Ophioderma brevispina. The sequence continues at coordinate 12,094 of JAMKCH010087703.1, read as the reverse complement.
TACACACACACACACACACATACACATTACATCACATCACATCAAGTAGTGAAATACAATCATGCAAATTATAGTACGAGCACAAGTGAATTTTACAATGGAAATCAAATTCATATACTAATATATAAATTGCGCCCAAGTGCACAAATGGAGAAATAAGCATCATTTTGAGTAATTGTTTTTGTAATGTTTACATTGTAATCTGTGGATAAGGAAATAGCATAAGATCAAGGACCTACTAACGTATCTAGTTTCCGCTTACCCAAAGAGGATGAAACTTATCTACCTGCGTAGTGTAATAAGAGATTCTAGCAAGCTTGAAGAGCATTATTACTTGTAATACGTGCGTGGCGTGATGTTAGTTTAGCCCAGGTATCGAATAAAATCCAAACAGTGTATTTTACCTTTATTTGGGTCAATTAAACATATCCTTATAGCGATAGGTACTTCGAAAACGACGATTCAACGTCAAAATATGTGCACTTTATTTTAGCCAGTTGCTGTGATTATTTGCTTATTGCAGCGTTTTTATCTTTTTCATGTTATTTCAAGTTACTTAAATAGTGCATAATAGTTAACATGGGTTTAAAAACCGCAATCACATTTATGTAAGCCTTGGCTCATACAGAGTGAGTCAATAAAACCTACATTCAGGAAAGGTGCTTTTTTTTCTTGAAAGGTTAAACGTTATTGTTGCTCGAATGTTTGCTTTGTTTCTTTATATGGATAAACAGGATTTTTTTGTTTTAATTTTGTGGACACTTTTTGCAATACAATGCGGAGAGACTGACACCGATGTATATACCATAGCGCATTATAGCAAAGACAATTCACACATGTAATTTCAGTTGGTATTGAGTTCATCTTGACAAAACATATTAGCTTGAATAAAACGGTCTAATGTGTAACATAATTAAGGTAAAGTATATCTTCAACAAATAAAATTACCATTGTTAAATCAATAAAGAGTCAGTTATTAAAATTCGGTCCATATCAATGTCTCATTTCATGAACACAATAAAATCATTCTGAGATTTGTCAATTACATCTTTAAGGTAATTATATTACACAAATACAGTATACTCAGTGTGAGGGCTGAAGTTTTCTGTAAATAAATTGGAATTAAAACTTAAAATTAAATTACACTTGTTTTTCAAGTCGAATACGAAACATTATGGTTTCATTTTGACTTCCAAGTTTCGTTGTAGGTTGAAACTATGAAAACTTACTGATCCAAAGTAAACTGAGGTCTTACACCAATCATCTTGACTTTCCTATCTGGGACACTGAACATTGTTTCACTCAGCATTTTCTTCTGTAATCGCGGGGATATGAATTTGATAATCCTGCAATTATTTTCCCACCTTCTATTGTTTGACAATAATTCGGTGCCCTGGTTTCAAATGTTTTTCTCCCAAAAGCACTTCTGAAGAGCATGTTATTCTGTGCAAGGAAGAAAGAGATAAAGAAGGAACCACAACGACCCACTTGATGTTTGAACGATCTATCCAAAGAGGTTCTATATAGATAGAGAGGCAAAACGTTACGTCATCTTTAGAAATTCATCGTCTCGCATGTTTTGCCGACCACAAAGAAAACATAGAGTACCAACAATAGAAAGCAATGGCTGCCTCCGCTTCTTCCACATACTGTGGGTGCCGCTTCGCATATACACTAATCGGTAGTGATACAAATTGATGTATGTGTTAGAGGTGGCCAGGTGTAATAATAGTGCACCTGGGTCATTGTGCTCAGATACTCACTCGCCTAGGTGCTTAGGCGCGCTTAGGTGAAATGATTTATTCATTGAGGAGGTTTATTTAATCAATACGACTGACGGTCATTCATTCGTTGGGTGGCCATGGGTAGGACAAAATTTAACACCCAATAGAACAACATCCAACAACTTGATATTTTGCCGGATTGTTGTATCGAATGGCATTATGGGTGTATACAAGCACCCAAACTAATAATTATTCCGTGCAATACTCAAAATGTCAGCGCCCAGCACGGACGACTGGTTTTGAATGGGCTTCACCCCCTTGGAGCTATCTGCCGCCCCATAATTGCAATTGTTATTCAATTCTCTCAGGGCCCTTCCGAGGATAATTTGCCTAATTTTTTGTTTTCAGATTTTATGGGCTCGAGACAATTCTCAGTTTGTGGTTGTTCTTCATCCCCTCTCCTAAATAATCTTCACTGGTTACCTATACGTGAGCGTATAATATAATCTTCACTGGTTACCTATACGTGAGGGTATAATATATAAGAACTGTCTGTATGTTTTCAAACGCCTACAAGGAAGTGCTCCGAAATACCGTGCAGATTTTATTGCATATAAAGCAAATACCGCCACTGGTCTAGTCACACGATCATCTATGGATAAAACACTTCTTACCATTCATGTTCGCAAAAATCGTATTGGGACAAATCATTTTATGTGTCTGCACCCTTACTATGGAACAGCCTCCCAAAACATCCGAGAGGCTTGTACACTACAAAATCTAGGTTCAAAAAGGGCTTGAAGTCCCATTTGTATCCATCATATTGACTCTGTTGTTTGCTTTGTGAATTTTGTTGGCGCTTTGATCATTTTTGGAATGGCGCCTTATAAATGCTGTTTATGTATGTATGTATGTAAAGATTCCAGGTCATCGGGAATAAGCGAATCAGCACGCGAAGAATGCTGCAAAGTAAATACTCAAACACATGGCCGCATCCATGGAAACCGATCAACACGCCCGGGGGGGTCTTAGATTTTGCTCGGGAACCAATGCTCGTTCCGAAAAAAGAGGGACTAGCTGCAAATGCGGGACTACCACAAGGGGTATCAAATTAAAATTATTCAAGTTCTAGTCCCTCTGGGGGTACAAATTCAGTTGTGATTGTGACTGGTTCAATGATACAAATACGAAAAATTAACCTCAGCAAAATAAGTGTATTTTTTTTGCAGTAGTACAAGTGTCATTTTTGTTGTATATTGGCTATTTTAAATTATGTATCTTTTTCAGGTATTGAGAACAGGTCCCGCAAGGGGTATAATCTCACTGCAAATTACCTTCAATCTTCAATCAATTTTTATTTGTTCATCATAGAATATGCCTACAGCAAAAACAATATGATAAATAATTATGTAAATCATGCATTACAGTGAAAAATTAATTGTTATAATATTAATCAAAAATATTTTGCATACAAGTAAAGATGTTTATAATACATTGTAAGTCTAATTTCAAAAGAGAGTATATAACTGGGATAATACTAGTGGAAAATATATTTAAAAAAACACAGTAAGGATGTCATGTTACTGCTGTACCGTTATGTGTATATTTTCACTGAAAACTAGTATAACTTCACCAAAGCTGGTCCAATTAGGGGCCGGGTATATTTTAACTGAAAATTGGTCCCGTTGTCACTTTCAGAACCCCTGGAACAAGCATGGGTGCCCAACGAAAATCCAAGACGCCCCCCCCCCGGTCCAACTTTCAAATTTAGTCAAACTTTCACCCTTTATTTTTCACACTGGGCAGTCTTGGGCAGTAAAGCTGAATTCATAACGATGTACATTAACTTCTTATATAACGAAAACAATACACACCGGAGACAGCCGGAACATGTTGTAATATGCAAATTTTACACGTTTCCGTGTTCGGACATAGAGTTTTCAAAAAATTCTGCAGTCATGATTGCTCGCCGATCATCGATTGCGGCAGAGGGATTATGATAAAGGGTCGCTGTTGAATCCGTTCTTTTTGTGCGGGTGAATGGATAAACAGATTAAAATCGGATTGTGGAAGTCGTTGTGGTTCCTTCTATCTCTTTCTTCCATACTCTGTGTAAGCGATGTATCTTTGTGTAGCTCAAAATGGTGAAATATAATTGTTTAAGTCTCTCAGCAAAACGTTTTCTGAAAGCCTGTTTATCCCTCTCCAAAACCAAAGCAAACATGAGCAGAATTAAATCTTAACTATTTTATTTTTTCTGATGTAGTGGGTTTTTTATCACCTTGTATAACTTTATAAATTCAAATTTTAACCTTACTGATGTACATTTGTTGATGCACATTTTGACTTTAAAGAGTCATATCGTACGTGGTTTACAAAGATATCCATACTGGTATGATAAAGTGGTAACACGCCTTTGTAAAATACTCAATACTCTGAATGTGGAAAGGCGAATATAAGTGTCTGAACAAATGCATACCGGTGTCATATACTACAGTGTCCGTGTGACTGAATGTCCTACCACCCATCTGTCTATTGTGTTCTCCATTGAGTGCTGTATGCATCGGTTGCTTCAGTACTGTACCCAAATGGCATCGTCTATAATGTCACGGTTTATTCCGTACATGTTGCTATGGTAGCTAGGACACTCTCTCATGGGGAACACTCAGTTTCTTTACACCGGCAATTCCCGGAAGAATATAATTTTGTTTTTCCTATGAAACATGGAGAAACACAGGTCATGTTGCAAATAAATGAAAGAAGGCTGAAATTGTTTTAATGTTACCTTTTTTGTATTAAAGGTGGGTGACCCGATCATAGTCCAAATTTTAATATGAGGTTTTCTCCCTCGCATGGAAGCATATCACCCAAAACATTTAATTGCTAATTTTGATTATGTAAGTACAGCCGTTTGGATAGTAGAAGCAGAAATTTGGGGATAGGATGTGTTAATAAATGTGGTGACTACATTAGGATACATTTTTGCTCATAACATAAAATAAAACATTTCAGGACCTCAATTTTCACTTGAGGATATGCGAAAAACTTTTCTTTGGAAACCAACATTTCAATTCTTATGGAGTAAGGTGGGGGGACAAGGTTGTCGATCAGGTCAACTACCTTTTAAGTGGAGCTTGCAGTAACATGGCGTTTGTTTTCCCCAGGAGTCTAACTTTAAACTGGAAAGGTAGTACCGCAAAATTAAACATTTCTTTTCTGTGTTTTCTTTTCTTTTAAGGTATATATTTTCTAGTGATGATAGTGATGGTGTGCGTGTCAGTCGTAGTAACAGCGTTGGTTATTCACTGCAAGTATACAAGTAGGCCAGTGCCTCATAAAGTTAAAAACTTTTTCATTCATGTTCTACCCAAATTTGTTGGAATGAAATATCTCAAAGTAGACACCAAAGACAGTCTCCTTGATTTTGAAGTTCCGCTAACTACTTTCTTACAAAATGAAAAAGAAGTTTCCAGTCCGGATATAGGCAGGAAGAATGGCGAACACGTAAAGAATGGTGAAAATATCGGCAACTGCGTTCGTGAAATACGTCGATGTGTTTCATCTCCAGAACTTAAGGAAATTAATGAAAATTTACAATACCTCATGCAGGACATGCGGGACCGGCTTTCTGAGGAAAAAGTGCGGTCTGACTGGACTAAAATATCCGCTGTCATAGATCGTTGTTTGCTGTATATTTTTATTTCATTGCTATTATATCTACAGTTGTTCTTATGATGGGAATACTTTTGGGAAGTAGTAAGGACTACCGTACGGAAATGAAAATCAGTGAAGAGTACAACCGTGGCAGTCCCATTAGCATAACTGGCGTCAGGTGAATTTCGCCGAGTGAAAAACATTGTAAACTTTTCACTATGTGATAAAACATTTCGTGCTCTTTATAATTGCAGAATGTCGCAATCCACTTCCAGCTATTTAATGTATAGCAGCATAAACGTAATTGCTTGTTAGAAACCCCTATAATAAAAAAACTCTCAAAAGAGCACCCATTGCATACGACATTCCAAAAGTGGTACTATACGGTGTGCATCAAAAAATATTGTGCATGAAGAAACACAAAATTTGACCCTGACCTGTTTACACCAACTGTGACGCAATTTGATGTCGTCATAATCAATATATGTTCTGCTTTCTTTGCTGAAAAAAATAAAGGAAGTTGGGGAAGAAATATGGCAAATATGATAAATTTTCTAAGCTGATCCATTTTTACCCCATTCCAATGGGATTTACACAGTTCAGCTGGGTTTTCAGGTAAATTATTTTGTCTGCATGTGGTGAAAAAAATCCTTCTGACCTTGGCTTCACAAGACTAAATCGCAAATAATCAGATTCAGCTGGTCAGTGAATTCAGTGATGATTAGAGCATGAAGTCAACTTTTAATTGTATCAAATTGTTAATATTAATCATTGTACACATTCAAAAAGCAAATTATCACATTGCCCAGAGAGTGCAAACAAGATCTCTTCTATAACTTTATTCTTTCTAATTAACTATTGTTACTGTCCATTCAATTAGCTTAGACCCTCGGGTTTTAATTAATATTAGAGAAGGTATTGGTGTCGGGAAAAATTGTTAATTACCCAACAAGATTTTGAAGGTGCATGCTGAAAAGTATTTCTCCACACCCAGTTCTATTCAATTTGTGCGATTTACTCTTTCACCCTTAAAATATTTTCAACAACGGGGTCATTTTTGACCCCGTTTTGAGTCAACTATGCACCGACTAAAAATTTGGGTTAAAATGTTGACCACTTTTGTGGTCAAAAACTTTTAATTGTATCAAATCTTATGGTTATGGAGATATAAGAGAAAAATCTTCAAATGTCAAAGGTCATCACGAAAGGTTAAATCTTAAATATTGCTCTGATTTCTTTAAAAATGATCTCAAATTGTTAACCTTTCCACAGGGGTTGCCACAAAAGCAGTTGACACTCTCATTTGTATTTGCTTATCGAGATAAATGACAAACAATGGTCAACCCCATTGGCCTCTATTGATCTCCAAATTGTATAAATATGCTAGACGGTACAAAATGTTTTTGTTGCAGTCTCTGAGGAAAGATGAACAATTTGAGGCCATATTTGAAGAAATTGGAGCAATAGTTAAAATTAAACTTTTCGTGATGACCTTTGACATTTGGCGATTTTTGTCTTATATATCCATAACCATAAGTTGTAAGCAGTACAAACTATACCTTTTTTAATCCTTGTAACAAGGCGAACACTTTGGTTGCCTTTTTACAGCAATCCAAGCATTTTTCATTTTTGACCCCTGTATTATAAATTTTCCCCCTCCTGGATTCCGCCCACACTTTCACGAGGTCACTGAATTGCTCAAAATGACCCAACTAAAATGGTTGTTAACTTGAATACTTTTATTAAGCGTAGAATTGATTTTTCTCTGCTATCGGACTGCATGTTTAAATAGATTTAGCGTGGAATTTTAATTTCAGCCACCCACTGCACATGCCCCTCATCCAATGCCCATACCTTCCAAAAAGTACTAAAGGTGACACGATGGATTGAATCTACTATAATTAAAAACTGAGGGCAGGGCCGTACGCAGGATTTATTTTGGGGGTGCGGAACTTCGAAAAAGATGACCTTTTTTGAAAAAGATGACCTTTTTTTAGAAAAAGTGGACCTTTTTCGGTAAAAGTGGATCTACCCCCCCTAAAATAGTCCTTTTTTGGACTTCGTGAACATTTCGTCACCAAAATATGGACTTTCTTGCAAAAGTTTTCTCTAAAATTTGACCTTTTCGTCAGAAAGTGGACCTTTTTCCCCCTTTGTGAATTTGGGGGGGGGGGTTTGGTGCGACCACCAACCACCCCGCACCCCCCCCCCCTGCGTACGGGCCTGACTGAGGGTCTAAGCTAATTGAATGGACAGTAGCTTCAAGTAGCTAAATTCCATTGTCGTAAGCTGGAATAACATTGAAGACAGTTCTTCAAATTCAAAGATAGAAATCAATATTTATAATTATTTACATCAGGCTTCCGAGTGGTGCAAAGAAATCTTTGTATTGTACAGTTACGGTAAAAGTCCCAGGATGTAATACAATATTATTTTTAATATTGTATCGCATCCGGGCATTTTTGACTGATTGGTAGAGTTTTGGACTACAACGCTGTCAACGCAAGGTTTGACTTAGAGCAATATCAAAATGTCTTTAGAATAGTGTTATTATATTGTGAAATATTGTTGTGCAAAAAGTCTTATCAAAAACACTTTATCTGTTTCAAATTTGTTTCAAAACATGTCATTGATGAAATGAAAGTTTTATCTTATCAAGGACCACTCGTCCAAAATTTGTTTCAAATTTATTTAAACATTCTGTTAATCCATCAAAGTTTTCTCTGATCCATTTTATTTTATGCGATATTTTATGCAAACAATTATTGAAAAAAAATTTAGGCTTTATGTTATTATTGTTTTGAAAGAAATAATGTTTTGTTATTACCTTTAACATGCCAGTGCCACAATAAACCTATTTTAGGAAGAACAGCATTGATAATATGAGTGAGGTTTCTATTCGTTTACACAAAATGTGCTTTACTATGTAAACTTCATTGGAATGGGAGAAAAATAGGAAGGTTTTTGTGATGTACAATTTCCATATCTGCTTCATTTTTCAAGCAATTTCTTTCAATTTTTCAATAAAGAACGTGTATTACGTTTATGTAAAAAAAATAGGTTGAATGAGCATCTCAAGGTCAAGGTCAGAAGCATTCCATGCACAATTTTTTTATACACCCTGTTTACCCAAAACATGTTTTTTTTTTCGGTAAAGGTGAATTTATGACACGCACATGATCATCTCCGCAACATCTATATACCGCCTGCCTCAAAAATGGTACAATCAGAAAAAATTGGTTTTAAATATGAAATTTCAATATAAGTCATTCGTGCATGATAATATAAAGAACAAAGACCAGGCTTTCCCAATGGTGTTTGTTCATCTTATTTGCTTTGTCACTCCAGAGATATATTCAATTTACTGCGCTGCACAAATCGATTTTGTGCCACTTTTTATGCATGGGCAAAGTTGTTTCGCGCAGTTACACTATGCTGTCTTGAAGCTCATCACAAAAGATTGCAACTTGCCAAAAGCAACAAAACACGATTTAGTAAACAAAGGCATCTAGTTATATCGACACAAGTTTTTATAGTCAATAATATCCAATGATAAATTTTGCTTTTTCATAAATAAAAACATGCAAAGATTTTATGAAACTAGAGCTTGAATTTATTATCCATATTGGTATCTGTTTAAAATCATGTCCAGACGGAATGTATTACAACCACAATAAACCTCGAACCAGGAATGGTTTTAAAATATTGCCTATCTTTGTGCATTTACTAACTGTTGAAGTCAATACATTTGAATTTGGAAGCAAAGTTCAAGGGGTTGGTAGGATTTGCGTTTCACAATACTTCAAGACCATAAAAACTCTCTCCTCCAGTTGCTGTACGCATCATGTTCTCTTCTAACAAACATAGTATGTCGAATGTTATTCCACTTTAAGTTAAAAGCCAAAACTTCCTCGATGGATAACTTCCACCATTACGTAATGTTTTCGTATCTTGTAGAGTTTATTTATGAATGTATCCCTTTGTTAGACTTTCAATATCTGTCAAAATGTGAATAACTTATTGTGAATTAATTTCTTTCACCGTTTTCACTCAACCAGAAATGCAAAACTCGTCATTTTTTGTGTTCCGCAGTACACTGCAGTTATCTCTCGATTGAAACAGCAAATGAGATGAAACAAAATATCCCGGAAAGCCTGGTCCGGTTCCTTTATGTGATGTACAAAACAACTTACTTATATTGAGATATAATATTGAAAAAAATCAGTTTTTGATTGTACCATTTTTTTGAGACAGGCTGTATAATTTTTGTTTTCAAGCTGTAGAAAATTGTTCTAAATTGACTTTCAATGTTACAAGGTCAAAGCACTCGATTCTGTGCGCGCAGCTATTTTTGTGACTTACGCTGATTTCTTATTTGCTTCTTACTGCAAAAATAATTAAAATGATTAATCATATAAACATCTCACAGGGATTCGAATGGGTAACCCTCTCATCCATAGTCTGAATCTAATACACCGTTAGACTATGGGGCATGTCCTTCTATGCTGTTGTTTCGTTGTCCTCATCAGGGCAGGAGGGCAAAATCAAGTGTTATTATGAATAATGAATAAAATATCACCTACATTTTTTCGCCAATATCAGTGACCTATAGATACTCGTAGACTTCAGCAAACCATGGAGTTAAAGATTTTTAACAATCGGCCAGGTATGCGGAGGAGAAAAATACTTCCGGTTCCTTTTCATCTGGGAGTGCATTGTCACATAGATTTCCCGTTTTCCCACTGATCTCTATACAATGGATTGGCTACACAACAGTAATTGTGTAGTAGACCAGCGAAGCAACCGGCGGACATCTTGGTCTACCAGTACAATAGTATTCCAGAGACACCTATTTAACAGAAGTTGTATCCACGTACACACTTCTTTCAATACATTTTACAAATGAAGAGCGCCGCTCATTACTCTCATTACTGAATGGTGACGTCATATTTGCGATACAGCTTGGGGACATTTTGAAATTCTGTATTGTGTGTTCATGACGTTCGAGAGACTTTTTTAGACCTCGGGTGGTAAAAATTATATTCGCAATGATAATGGGAAAATCCGGTATGGTCTCGGCTATCGGAAGCTGAAAACAGAATTTAAATAAGACTTTCCGTTGTTCAGTGTTTGTGTTGTTTTTATGTCAGCACCGTTGCGCCATGAGTCAATCCCGGAAATTGAGGGTTGAAAAAGTACTCCTAAATAATGGTAGATTATGCGCGATATAATGTGACTAGTGAGATCTACTATGTGTGTCGGTATTACTTAGATCATTCCTGCTGTGCGGGGGTTATGACATAGCTACGTTCCTCTCCCAACAAATCTTCAATTTTACCATCTTCAGAGAAGATTTATGATATCCTTTTGTTACCATCTTTTGGATAACTGTACTGTCATAACATTGTATTATAGTTCATGCAAATTTGTCATCAACTTCGTGAATTTCTGTGACTTTTTCTATGGTTAATATTTCAAGATGGCCGCCATCCAATCGCAGGGTTTCCGAATTTTGATACCGATGTTTGCCATGGAGTAGAACTCTTGGCCATAACGTCGGGTCACTAAGCTTGGGTGTCCGGTCACTGGGTCCAATGTATGCATCACTTTTGATATTTAACTGTTATATTTAACTGTTTATCTAATCACTGCATCATAATGGATCTGAACATTACTTTGACTTTGTTAACATTTATTGTAACATTTTGTAGACTACTGACACCAAGTAGCATCAGTAATAACAATGAATATGGGCGTGTCCGCCCAGTTTTGACTTCTGAATGCTTAGGATACGCACATTATCATGATTATACCTGCATGGTGGATCCTAGTATCACTTCGACGCTGTTTAATCAGAACAATTTAACCGCCGTCTTCATGAATTGTACATCTAACTTGGATAATTGTGTTAACATTAACCGTGATGATAGCAATGCCCAGTCAAACCGTGAAGCTCTTCTGAGATTTCTTTGCACAAATTTACTACTTACTGCAGGGGATCTGGAAAAAAATCCGGGTCCATACCGGCCGAAATATCCATGCACGATTTGCAAGCTGGCGTGCAAATGGGGCCAAAGAGCAGTAAGGTGCGATAGTTGTAAATTATGGACACACGTCAAATGTATGAATATGAACACTGCAAATTATGACTATTTATGTAATACTAGTGTCACATGGATCTGCTGCCAATGTGGCCTCCCCAATTTCAGCTCGTCGTTATTCAATACTGGTCTGTCAACTTCAAATAGATTTTCCTCTTTAGATGAAAGTGTATCGCCTATGCGAACTGTCCCACTTGCTACTTCATCACCCAAAAATGCAACTAATAGTGACTTGATCAACAACAGAAATGGTAGTAGAAGAAAATCCAGTGCTGCCACCTCAACGTCAGGTATTGAGAGTTCATCCCGCAGAAAATCAGGGAAGCCAAAAGCACTCAAAATAATTAGAGTGAACTGTCAGAGTGTCAAGAATAAAGCCAGGGAGTTGGAAAATGTTATCACTTCAAGAGACCCAGATATAATACTTGGCACCGAATCATGGTTAAATGACTCTATTACAAACAATGAAATCTTTCCAGAGAACTTCACTGTACTGAGAAAAGATAGGCCAACTAAATCGAGTGGTGGTGGCGTGTTCATTGCGCACAAAAATGATTTGATCTTAACACATCGCTCTGATCTTGACAGTGATAGTGAGGTTTTATGGGCCCAAGT
>JAMKCH010087702.1:16507-29865 GCA_023653785.1 Ophioderma brevispina | reverse complement strand
CTACCCAATCAATCATGAAATTAGGGTAGTTATCCCCAAAATTTTCAAGCGACTGGACTGCCAAGACTAGCATGCACTGTGGATCCTGGAGGTCACAGCACTTTTTCAGTCAGGTGTTCCCTGTAAGAATACGGTTAAAATTGGTTTGTCGGATCAAAATAACATATCAATGACAACCTTTTTTTGATATTCCTACAGATTTTATACTTAATATTGATAGCAACCATGATTTGCAACCCAGATCTCGCCATTTCTCTCAGTTTTAAGGGTATACTTAGGCGAGGGTCACCAAAAAAAACCCACCTCATTTGCAGTGGGGGCTGGACTTACCGGTTTCTCACGTTATTTACTGGTGTGAATCCCTAGGTTTGAGAAAAATTGGGGAGGGGTGCTTCTTTCTGGAAATATCTCATGTTTCTTTAAACTTAACACAATTCTGAATAGGCAAAATGAGTTACATACAAATAAGGCATGCTTTCAGAATCTGTTTTGCAGTACTATTGGACAGATATTAGTATGCCATCAGGAATGTCGGCCATTTTGAGAAAATCACTTCAGTTTCATTGAAAGGTGTTTAGTAGTGACCAGAGTTCGATATTGCATTCTGTGAGGCAAAAATGTGCTATTTTTGAACAAGTATGAATTCATTACAGACAGGATATTTTGTGGTGTGCTATTTTTACTAATTGTTAATATCTGCCAATTTCATGCTGTGAATTTTTTGTGACTTTAAAAAGTAATCGTGGTTAATTAAGAAAGGGCTAACCATAGTGTCAATTGCAAAATTTCTGCACTTGCAGTATATGAAAACAAAAAAGGCATGCATTAAGAAATCTGTTACACAGAATTAACGATTTCAGGTTTGGCTCTACCGGTCGAAGTAAGAAAGAGTTCCAGGCTAGTTTGTTATTGGGACATGACGCATGGGAATAGAATGTTTTCTTAATGAAAGTCGGACATAGCGGTGGGAATAACTTGAGCACGCCAGAGTGGTCGACATGGCTAGACCCTGCACCTTGTGTATCTAAGAGAGGGCCAAAACGTGCGTAATGATATGTAGTTGAAGGCATTTTGTAATTTTGCGATCTTGACCCTCACCTTACCTTTAAAAGTTGTAATTCTTTTACCATATGAACTTTGTTGTAATTTTTCTTATTGTGTCCAAACAAAGTGGTTCTCAAATATGGTCTAGCCAGAGATGATACAATGTCTGGCTGCTTAACTGAATTGGCAAGGTCCTTGTCTGTGCATTGTTGCTCCAGCAGTGGGCAGACCAAGAGATATTCCATTGTCTGTGGTGCTGTTCCACAACCACAAGTGGTGTCCTGATCTGCTTCCAGGCATCCCCACTTCTGCAAGGAAACCTTAGATTGGCCGATTCTGATTCTCAATCTGTTGAGGCATTGCCATTCAGCCCATGAGGAGTCAGCTCCAGGTGGATGATGCTCACCAGGTTCAATCCAATAGATGTCACTTGGTTGATAGCAAGTCTTTCTTTCCACAAGGTGACTCGCTCAAACTCCTGGGAGACCGTTTCAAGGGGTTGGACTTTGCTTAAGAAACTCTCTGGATTTAAGGCAGTTAGCAGCAGGTCTCTGTCCGGACATAATATTTCAATGTATTTAGTAAATGAAGGGAAAAGTAATAAAAATCACAAAACAGCAGCTTTCCTGTAAATTTTTACTGAAATGCACTTTCTTTTTTCTTGCAGCAACTTCAAGGTGCAACAAGAGATTTCAAATAACAGGTGTCAATTTCTGAAAATGTGAAAATTCTGATCTTTGCCTCGATGTAAAGCTTTCCATCAAAAATATCACAATCTGAAAGGATTATGTTGAGAAATGTTTATTTGGTACAAACGTTGTGAAATTTCTAATTTTGTATAGGAGCAAATACAAAATTCAGCCTATGTTTTATATTGAAATATAAGCAAATCAAAATCACATTTTTTTCTCTCTTTTAAGATATTTCTGTAGCCAAATACAAGGTAAGAAATCTATTGAGTGTCTAGTCTAAATGAAATTACTATTATGACGCAATATTTGGGTGCCTCAAAATCTCTCATTGCACCTTTAACTACTTTCTTGCAGTTCACCCGTTATTGAGCAGAACTAAAGTTAAAAATGTCCTAAACAACCCAAGGGACCCACGACTTACCACTACTTATCTTGATCATGGCAAGCAGATGGATATGCCTGTTACTTGTGATCCAGAGGGTGATTTGAGTCAATCCCATAATGCATTGCAATGTGCCTGTATTGTACTGTACAAAACACATATCATTACTTAGGGATAAAAATACGGCAGTCCGGTAAATATATAGTCCTGTTTCTAAAATTGAAAAAAAAATTTGGTGTAAATTGAAACCAGTGTTTGAAAATTCTCAAGACTGGAAAAATATCAAAAGGCATTGTGGGAAAAATGGGTTTGACCATAGCGATTGCGTGTTCAATTTTCCGTGTCTGCAAGCACCGAAGTACCCGACAAAAACGTTCAATTTTCTCACTAGGTTCTAAGGTTCAGACCCATATTCAAAACAAAACATAGTAACGGACCCTCTGATGCAAATCTCTTCATAGAACCCCTTTGTTTTCCGGAGATATTTGAGATTTAGTTTCATTTACACGCATTTGCTATGATGGACAGATAACGTTAATCTCTCGTGCAGTACCAATTTAGATAATATCTTTTGCAGTCTGTGACACAGACTACACCGTGGGAAATACTTACTGGACCGCCGTAGGATAAAGTGTTCAAGAAGTTTAAGAATGACAAGACATATCCTGATAATACTACAAATGGCCTAAGTACTAATGCTTTGTGGGCTAAAATGAGTGTTAAAGTCAGTGTGTTTTATGTGTTAATAGGATTTTTTTTTGTGGGATCACATGACTGTATTGAGGTGAAATTTCCCCAAACTGGTGCATTGTGGGATTGACTCAATACAACTTCTGCTTGTGAGCCAACCAATACATCCTTATTGCTGTAAAGCCCGGAATTAAACCCGTGGATAAAGGGTACAGCTCGTGAATGATTCATTTATGTGACTTTTCTTTTTTTTATAGAGTCTTGAAAGATTACACGCACTGCACGTCCTTATCATTAAGTTAAAGCTCGCGCTTTTAGAATAAATATGCAACAGGCGTTGGTGACGTCAGTGCCAAAGTCACATTCTGAAAAGAGACTGATGCTTTTCACATTGAGTGTGTGACCCCGTCTATTTTTTCTATGTCAGCCGCTGCATACACTTTAGTAACGTAACAAGTATTTCATACAGCTTATATGTGAATGAAGAGGCATGAATGGCGCCTGTGAGTTTGACGGGCGTTAAAGCGTCACTAATGCCTTTGCTAATGCCTAGTTTAATGTCGTTGTTTTTGTGTTTTTTGCTTCTTTTGTATAAACTATTTAAAAATAATATTACTCCAGTTTTACAAGTCCAGACCCATGTTTTATTTATTTATCAATGCTTAATTCTGAAGTTTATTTTAATTGGAAGCAGTTCATCAGCATTGGCATGATTTAGAGCAAATTATTGAAATTACTGATATAGATCACAATTTAAATCAAATGATTTTTAAATAGTCAGTGATCTAAATCAACTTTTTATTTTTTCAATAATTTTGAGGGGACAAATTTTTTATTTTTTTTTGCCTAGTTTGGTATAACTTAGGAGTTGTATCCTCAAAAAATCTCCTGTCACTTTAACCAACTGTTTAACTTAAATGTTGGAATTTAACCAACGGTTGATACTAACACAAACAATTAAACTTTAATACCAGTCATACACAGGCATATAGAGGTGGATTCTTGCCTTCATATTTGTTAACTCTAAAGAGTGTAGGTTGATATTTTTTTCTTTCTGTTCTTTTTTTTTAATACCAACGACGATTTAAATTAGACACTCTTTTGTTTTGTTTTATCAAAAAACTTTATGATTTCAGTCTTAACTTTTAAACATCATGGTATGATTTTGTTTTATTAAATTAACAATTCAAGCATGCTCAGTGCAAAATGCAATTGTATTATGATTTCAATAAAATAATTGTCAGATAGGCAAAAAAAAACTTTGTCTCAGCTTCTTTTGGCTAAAAAGCTATTTTTTTACAAAATAACCTATGACCTGTGCAATACTTTTTTTGTTAATTTGCACAATGGAGTTTTTGTACTCCTCTTATGTTTTCAAGGCCTAAAACAAATCTCACACAATGAAAAAAAACACTATAGAGTCCATATAGTTGTACTTTTTCTTATTTATTTGTGCGGTTCCATTGGTTCCCAAATTTTGAGTGTTAAGTAAAAGTGCTGAGTATTGCCTAAATAAAGAAGTCCTTTAAAATGAAAAAAGGAGTAAAAATTGCCACTACTGCATAGAGCTCTGAGCTAAATCTACAAAAAATATTATGTGATAACACATCAATAACTTAGGGCAGTATTTCGGGCATAACTACATTATACCCTTTGCATCTACTCCATCATGTGCTTTATTTCATTTAACAGAATAAAGCATATGATACAAAGTGGGTGCAAAGGGGTATAATGTAATTATGCCATATTTAGTATGATAACCGTAGCATGAAATAACAAAGCACCCTTGGAAGAAACAAGTTTGTAATTTAAAAAAATCACCAATCTTGCCTTATTGGTCCACAGACATTTACATGCAGATCAACAAAAGCCGAACAATTTACCCGCAGTAGTGCTAGTCAAATTATAGGTAAAGAATTTGGTGAACACATTTTCAAATAATATTTTTTTAATAATGAAAACACCACCTACCTGCAAAAAAGAATGGTTGCTTTAAAAATATCAAGTCTGTCCTGTATCTGTTAAATATATGTCCATTTACTTTCAATGGGAAAGAATGCTGCAAATATGGAGTTAAACACTTAAAATCTTCAACAAAAAACATAAGGCCATATGTTTGTAACAGAAGAGCCATCAATATCATGTTGAAAAATTAAACCCAGATGCCATTTTCCTAAAACTTGGAAAAAATCACTTGCGTGTAAATTTAATTTGTGCGCTATCCATTTCTAGGCCAATATCCATGTCAGCTGACATGGTAGCTGATGATATCTTATTTCCTTTGTTCCAGTTTTGGCTGACTGGAATTCTTCTAAGGCACAATCAAGGCTTAATTTGATTTTGTTTAGGAGACTCGGGTGCTATTTTTAGTAGACAAACTGGATGCTTTTACATGTTAAGGGGAGGCACATGAATGGTCTTAATTTTATGTGGATTTTATACTCAAATTGTCAAAGTAACTCCTTCTCTTGATAGGAGGTGGCTATGTTTGCCTAGTAAATTTACCAAGAACATTAAAATGTGCCTTTTCATGGTTTTATGAAGATTTTTGACTCCATTCACAACAATAAAATTGGCATAGTTACATCAGAAATTTTAAGAAAAACCCCATATTTTTTTTCTGCATGTATGTTTGTATGTGTACATGAACATGTGTTTTGTGAGTGTGTGTGTGTGTGTTTGTGTGCATTTGTGTGCATTTGTGTGCATTTGTATGTTGTGCATGTGTGTTTGTTTGTTCAGGTATGTGTATTTCTGTGTCAGAGAGACCTAATGGAGCAAATTTAGGACAAGTGAAACAAAATTAGGACAAGTGAAGCAAAATTAGGACAAGTGAAGCAAATTTATGACAGTGTCATGGTAAATCAATTTGGAAATTTTGCATCCAAAAGCAAGGAAAAGAGTATTTTGTTGGTTTTAATTGATCTGACTTCCATAAAAAAAATGCTGTAAGATATGTCCAAGTTGCGTGTGAAAATCTTGGGTACTTAGAAACTTAAACACTTGGAAACAAAATCGTATGATATCCTCTTTTTATCAGACCATATACATGTACATGACTTCAGATCAGCGTACATTAGATTTTTGAACTTGATCCGTCTTAATTCTGAGCTTAATAGAGATTAATCTAGTTTTTATTAGGTCATCCGATGCTATCGAAAAGAACTTATGTCAGCATGATTCATGTGTGTCTGTGTGTGTCAGTGTGTGTCAAGCATTTAGTAGGTCTTTTGGTTGACATTTCAACTTACTGTAGCTTTTTAGTGCAGTGATGGATCAAGTTCATACTTAGTATGCTTATAGATTGAGAAAAAGGGTCTTATGTGGGATAACAGATGAGGTCAAAGGTCATTCAGGGGTCACTTAGGGTCATTTATTCCTCTACACATATTCTTTGACCACACAATTGGACAACCTATTTGGGACCGCTGTCCCTATTTTATTTCACTAACATTTTTCCACAGGATTTTAGCATTTCGCCTGCATTTACAACTCAAAGCACTATCTCTATGCGTTCATTAATATGCACATCGTGTGCGCGCTTGCAATTTGTTCCCAAATCTGCTGAAGCGCGGGCTGAGCAATTCAAGTTGACGTACACATGGTCAGGTTATATAAATGTTGTCAGCTCACTATTATACCCCGGTGTTTTATTATTGTTTTCTCATCAGTGGCCTAACCTATTATGTAATTGGCTGTGGGCATACTTTGTGTACATAAGTTGTGTGTTAATGGACCGATTATTTGAGAGATTCAAATTCTGCCAGTTATGACTTCACCTGTGTGGTTGGATTATCATGTGAAAAATCTTTTAAGTATTCCCTGGCAATTTTTACGTAAAAATCTTGAGATAAAATCACACAGGTACTTACCTCCGGGTGAATGTAATAGGGAGGGTAAGAAAAAATAAGCCGTCAAAGAGAGCCACAGAGAATTTCCAAGGATGCAAAATTATGATCCAAATTTGTACTTGATTGGTTGTAGATTGCCTACTGAGAGTGTTTTAGAAAAAAAAATAAGCCATTAAAGGGAGTCAAAGAGAATTTTTGAGGATGCACCTTTTTATCTTAATTTGTACTTGATTGGTGTAGAATGCCAACTGAGAATGTTTCAGAGGTTTAAAGGTGCAACAGGAGATTTCAAGCCATCCATATTTTCTGGGATATGTAGTGATTTCATATAGATTTGACATGCAATAGATTCCTACCCTTTATTTGGCTACAGAAATAACTTAAAGTGAAAACAAAAGGCAATTTGTATATACATATATTTCAATAGAAATCATTGGCTGAATTTCCTATTTGCTCCTATAGGAAATTAGAAATTTCACAATTTTTGTACCAAAGAAACAGCTCTCAGCGTAATCCTTTCAGATGGGGATATTTTTGATAGAAAGCTTTAGACCAGTGCAAAAATAACACCTGTTATTTGAAATCCCTCTTTGCACCTTTAACCCTAAAAGAGCCGGGCTTTTTGGACCCATCTCACCGCCGGGGGGGGGGGGGGGGGGGGGGGGGATTCCGCCACCTAGTATCTCAGAAACGGATTGATGAACTATCATGTGTGTGGTACCAATGGATAGCTATGACCCTCCCGAGTCCATTGATACCAAAAAAAGTACAAACATACCTTGTATGACGTCAAACAGTGACGTCAAAGATGACGTCATCCAAAAATGCGAAAAATCACAAAAAATCGCAAAATTAATGGTTTTTCGTCATTTTTTCAAGCAAAAGTTGGATTTTTTGGCCATGATGTGTGTCAAAGTATGCACACACATGCTCTTACTACAAATAAATCAAATAAATAAGATAAAACATAGTGTAACTGTATCCTTAGCACAAAAAAACTGAATTTCCTGCTTTTCTGTGTAATTTCAATGGGAAATGGCTTTTCTTCGCACGCAGTGCGCGATTACGCAACGCCGCGTCATAACCGTAGGTCCGATTTTGTTCAAAATGGTCTTAAATCGAGCGCAAGGCTTCAAAGAAAAAAGTCTTGCAGTTTTAGCGTGAAAAAATAACAAACAGGTGAGATACAACAAAAAATGCCGGCCTTTTAGGGTTGAGGGAAATAAAGTGGAAATAAATACCAAAAACTATGTTTTAAACTGTCCTAATTGGCCTGATTGATGAAAACCATGCATGAATAAACTATGTGGCACAATACTGAATAGAAAAATACTAACTCATCTTTTTATTACGTAAAGCTTGAATTTTTGGCTCATTCACTTCAGGTGATTTAATACATTAGGTCAGGGGCGGCGCCAGGGGGGTGGCAGGGAGGGGCGGCTGCCCCCATGAGATTTAAAAATTTAGGAAAAACAGGGGTTTTTGCGCAAAAATTAGGGGTTTTTAACCAAAATGAGTTCATTTTGTACTGTTTCGCCCCCTATGATGTTTCGCCCCTCCTATGATTTTACCCTGGCGCCGCCCCTGCATTAGGTAAGCATTCTAAAATATGCCACAAACTTGGTTTTGAACAAAATTGGGAATGCATTTTTCAGGAAATATCCTGGTGTTTCTTTAATACGGTTGCTTGTCCGCAAGGGCCCAGAACATGGCTGTTAGCTCTTGAGTGCTCGGGGTAAGCAGCACTGCTCCCAGGCAAGCGGCAACGTGCAAAGGTAACAGCTGGATTTTTCACTGAGCACCAACTGGTGATCTGCTCACTTGTTGATGTACATGTATTTCCTTGTATTGGCTTTAAAAACAGTAGTGCAGTTGTACAATGAAAAGTACAGTGGCTTTAATTGATCCAGAAGCAATGTCTTGCAGAGGTCATAAGGTCAAGTTTAACTTAGACTCTTGGCCACACGGGCACTACAGTGGCGTAGCCAGGGAGGGGGCTCAGGGGGCGCTAGCCCCCCTCACATTTGACAAAATCGTGCAAAATCAGCCTAATTTGGCAGCCTCCCGTCAAATTACAATCCTGGCTGCACCCCTGCACTACCCTGGCGGGATCACTTCAGGTTGGCTCGATACCACTGAAATTTAGCCATAGTAAGTTGTCTGATGTAAAGGTCAGGTTTGTTAATACAATTCTTGTCCAATAGGTAGAATGTCACCTTGCTGGAGTAAAAAAAGTATGTTTTGTGCCAGCACTTGGACAAACATGACCAAGTGTACTTTTCACAAGCAGACAATGTGTATCATTGAGAGCATGTGTGGTCTAGTGGAAAAGTGCGGACTCGTGATCATTAGACTGTTAAAATCGTGAGTTCGAGCCCCACTATGGTCAACGTGTTTGTGTCCCTGGGCAAGATACTTAATCTCAATTATCTCGTCTGTTACGGGATGTATACCCAAGGTCCGAAAAGCAACCTCCCCTGGTTTATAAAACAAAATTCACAATGACTATTTGTAAGAAGATTGACTTGACCAAGATGTAAATTCAAACAATGATTTTAATACATAAATGAAATCTGATCAATCATTAATCACAAAATACAATATTAACAATGCACAAAATTATTATATTTCTTACCTATTTAAAAATCAAATTAAACACACACATCATCCCATTAATTTTTAAGTTCAAAGTTCTTGTTGGGTGTGCACCAGTCTCTGTAGAATCAGGTCCACATATAAATCTTGACGACACAATTCTTGCTAGTACAGTTCAGCTAGAAGTTTTGTGTTATCGCAAAAGTCCATTTGCTTTAAACCGGCCGATTAAATTGTAGACTTGGAGAAATTCTGAAGTATAACTGCAACTCGGTATATAATGTCCATACAGGTACTCAGTGCATTAAAGGTGAACGTCACTGGTACAGGAGAAAAGTACTCGCTGGAATTGTAATGTTAACCTTTGTTTTTCCAAAGGCACCAAATTTTGTGCAGCTCTGACGATTCTGGTAACTTTCCAGAATTACATAAAATAACATAAGATTATATAAATCAAATGCTATGAAAGTTCTCCACCTTCTATTTGAGAGGTCTACACTCGCTGAAATCTCTTGTCAACTGGCAAGGAAAGATGACTTGCAACAAAATTTGTCCTTAGCAAATTTCCCATGATGCAGCAAAACATGCGGAAGACAGGTCAAAATTTCGCAATCCTTTTCGTTCGCTGAAACATGATTCACATCCTGTACCTGATGTGTTTTGACATAGGAATTACACATCAACAGGTGTGAAATCTTGCTTCCTCTAGGTAAACAAAGAACCGTCTGTGCTCCTATTGTTCTCTGACTGCAAACATCTTCTGACATGTTCTTACTCAGGAAGTTCTCACACACTAGTCCTATTAGAACTAGGTCAATCAGATAAGTCATGCTTATTGCACAACACATTGCAAGTTTTATATTAATATTTTCCAGTTCTCCTCACTCATAATTTATATGATTAAATTTAACATGATTTAATACACAAAAAATAATATAATATTCAGGAGTCTGCCACATGTCTATCCAAGCAAAATCTGGGGAGCTGCAATGGGGAATATTACAATCTAACTGCTGATAGGCTTGTGCGCTTGTAAGGCATGCTTTGAGCAGCCACCTAAATGAAGCGAAATGATTGTGGCAATTTCTTGAAGGCGGTGTAATAATAGTTGTCAACCGCACTTTGAGCCTGTTTACGGGGATTAAGCGCTATATAAAAACTGGTTATTATTATTATTATCACAAGTATGTGCACATTTATGGTAATTAGTTTGAAAATGGCAGCCATTGGCAGCATCAATAGGTGGTACCAGGTTTTGCATAAATTTCACTTCTGTTGTTTGTTTCTGGCTTGTCTCTGTTAGTATTGTCCACCTTGGCTTTGCGAGAGTACAATGTCTGACACTCACAAAATGGCTTAGACTAAATAAAAATAAAACACCTGCATTGCTGCATGCTTTGGAGAAGTTTAAGATTTAACCCCTTGAGGTCTACCACCTTTCTTACAGTCTTTCTAATTGGTTCATTGATAGATATAACATAATATAACATCTGAGTAACCAATCAGAATAGACCTTCTATATGTCCGTACATGTACAAACCTTAAGCTTTTCTTAACATGTCTCTGATTGGCTAAATACACAATATAGCCATATGTACAACCAATAAAATCAGTCCAAAGACGTCAGGTGGTTAAAAGCATTACAGATAGAACCTGCACTCTCCATGCGACTAATTAACTGTTCTGTGTAGTTTGAGATCAACATGTACTCCATAAGACAGCTAAACAATACCCAACCACAAGGGTCACACCATTATTGCATTCAGGTCATTGAACTCAGACCCTGAGAACGAGATTATACAGACCTCTGCAGTGCTTTCGACAAAAACCAGGCCCTCCGTGTTGATGAATTAACCCACCGTAGTTTGACAGGATTGATTTGTACACGATAATATAGCTAGGGCTGCACTGGAGTATGGCTGTGGCAATTAGAGAGCGCATGAACTCACAAGCTGGAATTAAGATTTAATGACACGAGGTGTTTGTCTCAGTATTACTCTGCCCCAACCCTGCCCTAGGGCATGGTGGGTTAAAAGCGTGAGCATGCTCTGGTTGTCCATTTTTTAAAACACTTAGAGATTTCTTTTAAATACGCAAGTTAGTTTTGTGTTCAGATGGGTTGACCACAAGCAAACATAAAATTGCACTATTATGAAGAATTGGGTAGTAGTTGCAAATTGCAACTCTGTCTTTACAAGTGCACCCAACACAACATATTTTTTATCACAAAATATATGGAGATTTTAGTGCAAAAAGGTCACATCTGCAATAGCTGCTAGGTGTTAGATTTGGCAGGTATAATACTTAATAAGAACACAACTGGCAGCTATTGTAGTTGGGACCTTTTTGTAGTAAACCCTCGAATTATGGAAGTGTGGGTGCATCGTTGTTAATTCCCTCGGATCCAATGTGCAACATAGTTGAATCCCTAAATGTGCTTAGTTACTGTGCCTGCTACAGCAGATAACATTACCGGAAACTTTATATACTATTGAAAGATGGTAACAGTCTATGTACTATTGGTAATAGATAGAGTAGAAGCTGCTTGATTGGGACATGTTAAGAGCACCAAAAATGTCCCAATTAATCAAATGCCCCAAATAAGAGGAGCCTTCAACATAGTCTAAAATAGTAACGGTTTCCTTAAACAGCTTGTTAATCAAAATAGAAAATCCTATTAACAGGGACCCTGTTAAGCTTCTTTAACTGTAATAGAATTCTGAAGGCTTAGTTTTGGTGCTATGAAAAGTATGTAATGCAATTGAGAACTTCATGTACTATCACTGTGCTATCTATAGTATATAACACTTATCTACAGTAGATAACACAATTGAAGACTTATTGTACTTTCTACAGTAGATAACATAATTGAAGACTTAGTTCTGTGCTGCCTACAGTAGAAAATACAAGTGAAGGCTTAGTTACTGTGCTGTCTAAAGTAGATAACACAAGTGAAGATTTAGCTACTGTGCTATCTACAGTACATAACATAATTGAAGACTCAGATAATGTGCCATCTACAGTAGATAACACAATTGAAGACTTAGTTACTGTGCTATCTACAGTAGATAACACAATTGAAGACTTAGTTACTGTGCTATCTACAGTAGATAACACAATTGAAGACTTAGTTACTGTGCTGTCTACAACAGATAACACAATTGACAACTTTCTGCCGACACGTCGCTAAACTCTCCAGTTCCCCATTCAACATCTTACAGATATGGAATACTGCCTGGCTTGATACTCCAAGACCAGACCAATTCTCTATCACACCTAAGACAGAACTACCACCTGGCAGCAATCTCCCACGCAAGGAATGGGTCACCTTAAACCGGATTCGCACAGGAGTCGGTCGCTTCAACAGCAATATGCACCGATGGGGGCTGCGGCCATCGCCAGCCTGCCAATGTGGCTCTCCATCACAGACTGCGGATCACATTCTCAATGAGTGCCCTACCTTTCGTCCGCCGGTGGACATAGATTTCTCTAACCCCAACCAACCAACAGTGAGTTGGCTCCAACACTTACAACATGTTTAGCTGCTGCCTCATACGCAAGAAGAAGAAGAAGAATTGAAGACTTAGTTACTGTGCTGTCTAAAGTAGATAACACAATTGAAGATTTAGCTATTGTGCTATCTACAGTACATAACATAATTGAAAACTTAGATAATAATAATATAATATAATAATAATTTGTGTATTTTTAACGCGCGACATATCCACGTAAACATGCTCAAAGCCATGAAAGGCGCTCAGCACATCAGAGAAACCATAATACCAGAACAGATTTATGCCAAGAAGCTTGATTTTAGATAATGTGCCATCTACAGTAGATAACACAATTGAAGACTTAGTTACTGTGCTATCTACAGTAGATAACAAGTGAAGACTTAATTACTGTGCTTTCTAAAGTAGATAAAACAATTGAAGATGAAGACTTAGTTTCTGTGTCATCTACACTAAATAACACAATTGAAAATGTGCTGTCTATAGTAGATACCATAATTCAGAAGACTTAGTTACTGTGCAGTAGATAGCACACAGTGAAAAACTTAAATTTGTTACAATAGGTAACATAGTTGATGACTGAACTACATTA